>AYEL01069475.1:0-29699 GCA_000484575.1 Olivierus martensii
TTATTTTATTATTATTTTTAATATACTGTATATCTATTATAATAAAGTAAACTACTTCCTTAGATTCTTAAATAAGTAAATAAAACAGCACTAAATAGCAAGTATAAGTTTTAATTGGTAATAACGTTTTCGGGCAATAATTTGCCTCTCTTCAGTACCATATAATAAGCATATACTGCTTATTGTATGGTACTGAAGAGGGGCAGTTATTGCCCGAAAACGTTATACCAATTAAAAACTTATACTTGCTATTTAGTGCTGTTTTATTTACTTATTTAAGAATCTAAGCAAGTAGTTTACTTTATTATATTTTTTTTTTTAATTAAATATATAAATATTTTTATTAAATTTTATATTTTTAATTTAAATTATTAATTTAATTTTTTTTATATTTTTTATGTTCGAATTCTTATACGTTGTGCTGAAGATGGCTTAATAAAGCTGAAAGATCTTCAAGTTTAATAAATATATTTTTCCACTTTTAAAAATTGAGCTGAATTATTTACATTGAATAAGAAGTGGGAAGAAATTATGCATTTTTGGTAAATATTTAATGCAAATAAAAATTTTTAACAAAATGAAAAATGTGTTGAGTTATAGTGCACCTTCATTTCCAACTATAAAAAAATGAGCTGCAGAATTTAAATTTAGGTGTACAAGCTTGAAAGTGATCCCTCTAGTGCAGCATTTCTCAAACTGTGGGTCGCGACCCTAAAAGGGGTTGTGAAGCGAAATTCTGGGGTCGCAAAAATTAAATTCAAACACTTGAATTTCAGTTTATATAATGGGGTCGCAAAAATTAAATTCAAATACTTGAATTTCAGTTTATAAGGGTCGCAAAAATTAAATTCAAATACTTGAATTTCAGTTTATATGTAAGGAGTCGCAAAAATTAAATTCAAATACTTGAATTTCAGTTTATATGTAATTACAAAAATTAAATTCAAATACTTGAATTTCAGTTTATATGTAATTTCCACAAATGTCCAATATTAACATTTGGACTATTTTCAGTGTAGTTGGCTGATTGTGTTCATTTTAATAAGTGTGTAAGGTTTGGTTGGTTGATTGTGTTCATCTTAATAAGTGTGTCTAAAAAGATTGTGCTGATTGATTGTGTTGATTGTGCTGCTCTAGTGGATGTCTAAAAAGTACAACACCAATAACAATAAAGTATGTAATATTATTTTGGAAGATTGCTGATTAAAGGTGTCTGAAATTGTGAAATCTGTGGGAATCTTGGATGAACAGACATTTTGTATCCTAATTGAAGAATTAGGTATGAAAAAACTATTTAAAAGATGAGTGCCATATTTACTAGCAGTTGATTGAAAATGCACTTGAATGCAAATTTGTCAAGAGTGTTTAGACCTTTTGTTGCTTTTGTTGTTGATTTGTTATCATCAATAAAAGTTGGATTCATCAGTACTCATAAACAAAACAACAGTCAAAATAATGATGCCATTTAATTCTCTACCACTAAAGTCAAGTCAGTTTGTTTGCAAAAAAGATTATGGCTTCAATTTTCTGGGATGCTAAGAGATATTGTCGATTATCTTCCAAAGGATCAAATGATAAGGAGATAGTATTAAACTAACTTTTTGGATTAATTGAATAAAAAATTCCTGAAAAACCTCAGCTTTTCAAAGAAGAAAATCATTTTTCATGAGGATAAAGTATGTTGTCTAAACAAGTGTTATTTCTATGGCAAAAATCCCTGAATTTAAGTACAGTTTGTTGCCTCATCTATTTTATTTGCCTGATTTAGCACTATCTCATTTCCATCTATTTTCAAACCTGAAACAATTCTTTGTTGTCAGATGATTTACCTCAAATGATGAATTAAAAGTGGCAGTAAATAGTTATTTTTGAGGATCTTTAGAATTTTTGAGGATCTTTTGAATCCATTTTAAAATTTTGTTTTCATAAACAATCTTAAAACATTATATTAGCTTATTTAGAATTTGAAAATGAAATTCTAGGCTAAATAAGCTGTTTATTTCTGTTATATAATTTGTGTTTAATAAGTTATAATAAAATTATTTCAATAATAAATCTTCAATCAAATGCTTATTAAATGCATTTGATTGAAGTTTGAAGTTTTAATATTGAAATAATTTTATTATATCTTACTAAGTATTTAGATATGATGATTATCTTAATTTGTTAATAAATTTAATATAAACTATTTAAAAAAAAATTGAATATTTTTTTTCTAGAACAGTGTTTTTTCAGAGTTATTTCAAACATTTCTTTTGTGGGCTGTGTCAGTGATTCTTCCAATTGCAGTTGCTTATACAGATCAGTTTCTGTTTCATTGGACAAGGTAATTAAACTACTATATACAAATATAAATATTTAAATGCTTATAAATATTTCACTTATTCTTGTGAAATCATCAAAGTTTAAATGAATATATAAATATTTATTGAGGTATATTAACAGTGGTAATATTCAAATTATTTAACAACTAGTTTGCTTAAATTTGATGTCGGTGGGGTCTTGAAGAAATTTACAAAATATTTTTATTTATGTTTAATTAAGAATTGTAAAAGAAAGAACAAAATTACATAAATTAAAGAACATAAATAAAAATGTTAAAACTTATGAAACATAGCAATTAGTGATTTTATTCTAATAATTTCCAGATCATTGCAAGGTATAGATGGAACTTTTTCTTTCACTTGCTTGTCACTTGCCAAATGATATCCTTTTCTCAGCCATTCTTTGACATAAGAAACTGCATCAAATTCTTCTACAGATTTTCAGAACAAAAAAAAATTAGCAACTAGTTCAGCCAAAATGGTGCAACTGGCTGAATAACACCACTGTATATTAATATTTATTTAATGAGTATAGTTATTTAATATTTGAAATAAATAAATAGATAACCTAATAATAAACTTTTTACATTTATTACATTTAAACTTATGTATTTTTTCTTGAAATTTTCATGTGAAATGTAATATAAAAATTACTGTATACTGGTCAGTTATATTAATTAATACATTACTTATTTCATTAAATTTTAAAATGTACTCTATCAGTATTAGTGGTAATAAAAAAATGAATATGTTAATAACTGAAAATTAAAATTTCAAAAATCTTAAAAAATTAAAATTTAATATTCAGGAATTTTTAGCAGATTGCTCACTAACACTATTTATTATTACACTTCACTTTATTGAAATAACCTTAATGAATACAAAAATACAGGAATCATTTACAAAAAAGATGCTTTCTATATATCAAACTATTGGGTCAGGGAAATTTTGTGTGTGTCTACATATACATAAATTTCCCTGGCCCAAATCTGGTGTGCTGTCTCTAATATTTTCCAATATTTTGTAAAAACTTATCTAATTATTCTGTAATTGCAAATAAATTTATTTGCAATTACAGAATAAATACAAAATATTAGAAAATATAAATATTAAATATTGTGCATATTTAATATTAAATATGCACACCAGAATTTGCACAAAAGGCCGTAAAAGTATTAATTAAGAAACCCATTTTTAGGAAATGAGTTTATAAAAATTTGCCTAATGTTAAAATTATTATAGTATATAAATGAAGTATTATTCCTATATAAAATGTGTGTATATACTGGTATATACTCTCTTTTTATTTTTGTAGATCTTCATATAATCATTCTGTTATGGTAAAAACATTTCTTTTCCTTATCTTCATGATCCTCATTTTGCAATCTTTAGGATTAACAAGGTAAAATATTGAAAAAAATGAAAATTATTTTTATTGCATAAAATTAAAAAAGTATTTGCAATATTTATTTTGTTAAAATCATTTTAAAACTTTTTAAGTATAATTTTTTTTAGCTTACGCTATTTAGTAGAAGAAGCAATTAAGGATAAAGGACAATCTCCTCGATGGGGGTAAGAATAATTTATTTTTTTTTATATAAAAAATATTTTTTAAATGCATTAAGGTTTCTTAATTAATTTTTTAAAACAGTAAATTAAATTTTCTTTCAGAAAAAATATAAGACCCAGAATCAAAAGAGTGTATTTTCAACAAATACACACAAAAAGCTGGAATAATAAAATCAGGATTGAATTTTTTTTAATTAAAGATATTTTCTTTCTTCCATTTCCTTAAGGTCTATACATATCAACAGCAGTGAAAGGGTTAAATGTTTCAGTTTCAATAGAATTTATCTTTTCATTGTGGTGATATCAGATTGGAATGTTCTCTCAACATCTTGGTGATTCTATTTCAAAGGACATTGTTCACCAAAGTGTTTGCTATATTACATAATGATTTTTCACCACTTAATGCCAACTTTATATATTCTCCTATTATCCCTAACTGAGGTACATTTACATCTATGTTTCTGTTTGTTTTTTGGAGTGAACATTATCATTATTTGCCAAAATTTTATAAATACCACTTTGTATTCTGTTAATAAGAACAGAAGTTTGTATAACAGATTTGCCTTCTGCTTTTAATTCTACTTCTATTATAAAATTATTTTTGTTTTTGCATTATTATTAAATTCTTAAAAGTAACTAATTTGCATATTCATACAGTTCTCTTATGTAAATTTTTCATTACTTCTATCTGATGGCTTACAGGCAAATTTATTTGTAATTTTAAGATATTTCCTAAACTTCTGAGACATATTTATTATTTTTACCAAAATTTTTTAATAATTAAAGTAGATTTTACAGCAAATATACAAAAATATAAAAATTTTATTTTTTTAAAATAATCACTTCTGAATATATAATTAGAATTTCTGTCAAATAATTTTTTCATATTAAAATTTAACTAAGGAGTTTATTACACTTTTGAAACATAATATAATTTTTTGTTTTTAATTATATAATGAATAAACATAGCAGAACACTTTTCACTTTTATATAAGAAAGGACACAGAATTAAAATAATTTTGTTAGAAATGGATAAGGATATACCAAAATCAAGATATACCACTTTAATAAAAATAGTGTAACATGATCAACTCACCAGTTCAAGGATATATATTGTTTATAATAGATAATATATTAATTCAAGAATTTAAAATTAGTTTTAAATTAATGCTATATTAACTAAAATATTCTATTTTAAAATAAAAAAATCTTTCAGGTTTTAAAATAGTACTTACATTAATTGAAAAAATCAAATCTATATATTTATATAAAATTTTTGAAATTTATCTTATTTAGTCACACATATGACATTATTTATTTTATATATATATAAAATAAACTAGTCTAAATATGTTTTATTTTTTACTTTTTGTTGTGACATTCTTCATTGTATAAATCTAATAAAGCAAATAATTTTTTCATCTTTTTAAAATCAGTAGAGTCTCCTTAATCTAACACACGCTGTTCCAGGGCTTGTCAGATTATTGGATGTTCAATGAAATAAATAGAATTACACAAACGAATATGCTCCCTTTATTGAGACTTTCCTGTCACTGTTCTTGCTGTTCAAATCTTTCACAAATAACTCAATTTTATTCCAATTTTTTTTTTTCCAATGTCATGTTGGCTTGTCCAATACCATAAAATGAAGCCAAATCACTAAACTTTTCTCCCAAGTCGAGTTTCTTAATTATTTCTGCCTTTTCAATCACAGTCAATGTTTTGTGTTTTCGTTTTTCACTTTTTCTGATTCGTGACATAGAAAGATAAATAACAAACACTGATACAGTAATCAGTGTACTGAACTTAAAAATTAGTCTGAGTTTTTCTGATTCGTGACATTATGTAAAGATAAATAACAAACACTGATACAGTAATCAGTGTACTGAACTTAAAAATTAGTCTGATTATAAGCCTGAACAATAACAAATAGCGACTGATGATTTGTTTACGTCAGTTTCTTTTTCTCGCACACATTGACAAGTAGCAACATGAAAATTTCATGTGGGCGTCATGACAGTTCACAGAGTATCGGATTACAGAGACTCAACTGTAGAAATCAAAAAGTTATTGCTTTTGATAATATAATATTCATAGATTTTTAAAATTGATATTTATATTATTGTTAACTTACTTTCTATAAGATATGGCTCATATCTATCTGTCTGTGTGTTCTCCACAGATATCTTGCTAATTAGTTCAAAAGTTATCATGAAATTCAGTATTGATGTTCTTTTGTATTCATCTCAATGTTGCATTGTTTAATATTACAGGATAGAATTTAATCTCTCTGAAAATCATAATTTATATCATTGCCACTTAAGCTACTAGTTCAGAGTCAATACAGCATTACCAGCAAGTATTGACTCTGAACTAGTAGCTTAAGTGGTATATTATAAGCAAGTGGTTTTTTCTTCTATAAGTATATATTATATCATTGCCATTAGATGGTGCTAAATATTAAGTACTGTAGGAATAGGATATAGCTTACTTGATATATGGCACTAAATGATAAGCAATCATCAATATCTATCACAGTGATGTCACAGTCATGTCATGACATCATCGTGATACAATACTGGATGATGTCAGAAAACATCATGTTGACACTATATTTCTGCAATGATAATGATATTGTGACATCTTTGCTGTTAAATAAACATTAAAATTGGATGCACAAACCTAACGGATTCCAAATGCTAAGAAAATGCTACATTCAGAAATTAGCAATTTTAGTTTTTTCTGGAACTGCTTATTACAATTGTTGAATTAGAGTTTAGCTCAGGGCTATTCAACCCATGGCCTGCATGTGGCCCACCACTGTAATCAATGTGGCCTAACATAAAATTGTAAATTTCCTTAAAACATTGAGATTTTTATGTACGAGGGTTATTTTTTAAATAAGGTCCGTTTTTTATTCAAAAGAAAAATACTGCAAATATCATTAAAATATTTATTATTCCATATTCTACATACTTTATTTGCATATGTAGTGGGTTACATCTCACGGCCGCGATAATTCGAATTTGGAGTGCAAATTGAAATTTTGGTATCAAATTAAACGAAGTGCTATTTGGAGAGTGGCAACTCAAACTAAATGTAATTCTATTTGCATATGTAGTGGGTTAAATCTCACGGCCGCGATAATTCGAATTTGGAGTGCAAATTGAAATTTTGGTATCAAATTATAAACCGCGATAAATCGAGAATCGCAATAATCGAAACCACAATAATCAAGATATTCCTGTAGTTTGTGGAAGAATTAATCTTGCTTGAAAGTGAGTACTCATTTTAAGTCAAAGTAGTTTTATTAATTATTAATGATTATTAAGTAATCATTAATAATTTCATAATTATAAAATCATAATTTCATTACATTAATTAATAATTAAATAATTATGATGCTATAAGGTTAAATTCACCCTTACTTACTTTTCAATTTTTATACAGCCCATGGCAGAAAATAATTGCCCACCCCTAATATAGATAGTAGACTTAGTCTTTATAATAAATATAAAATACTGAAATTTTTATATATAGATATTTAAATAGTAAAACCACAATTTATTCACATCAAATTAAAATATAGATTATCTTATAAATAATTTACATCAGGTGTGTCAAACTCATTTTAATTCAAGGGACATTTAATGAGCCAGTAAGATTGCCATGGGCCATATCACATTTAAATTTTTTTTAAATTACATTTTGGAGTAAGGATTCAGAAAATATAGATATATAATTAAAACATTGTATAATCAAATGAACATATTACAAATATATATAATTATTATATAACTGCTTTTAATTATACATATTTTTTAATTCTATTTCTTGCTATCAATCTTTAATTTTCTATTAAGCATTAGAAGTCACATTTTCTATACAAAAACAAAAGCTTAAATTAAAATTTTATAAATTCAAATATCCATAACTACTTACATTTTTTAATAAGTTAACAACACAACAAATAAATCTTTAATAAGCCCATTATATTTGTCTATCCAAAAAAATATAGGTTCTCATTTATGGCTTTCTGTTTTCTTGTAAGAAATTTTGTACAAAATGACATAGTTCTTGCAAGAAAGCACTTAGTATATGTCACCGATCTGAAAGATCAGTATTATCTGTATATACAGTATATATATGTCCGATAAGGTAATCGAAAAAAAAACTTGTGCAATTACATTTCATTAAAATAGAACTAGTGTATTGTAGTATATAACATAGCTACGAAGTGACAGTTACTTCCTATTATCTCGTAACATATTTTTCTGATTTTCATTTTAGCTAAGAGAGTTGAGGGCCACAAAAATGATCACATTGAGGGTTGGATGCAACTCATGGGCTGCCAGTTTGACACACCTGATTTAGATAATCTGAGAATTATAAAAATCATATTTTATATATACTATAATGAATTATTATGGCTATTATTTTCATAAAAAGAATATTTTATTGAAATTATTAAACAATAACAAGGTATCTACTTTTATTGGAGACATTTTTTCTTTCTTTCTACTGTTCATGTTGCTTTCCAATCAGATATTATTAAACAAAGAGCCTATTGCAAACTGCTCATACTATGATTGAGTCAGCCAATAGATCTTCAAGTTGAAATATAGAAGAAGTATGGGATCCAGAAATGAACCTGTATCTATCAGATTGTAAAAGATAGTTTTACTATATAATGTGCATACTTTTATGCCAAGGTTAGCATATTTCTTATGGACTTTAAGAAAACTGCTTTTTTAAGTTGCATTATGAAAATTAATGCAAATATTAATGTAATTTTGCTAATATCAATGTAACTAGGGATGGCATGTTAAGATATTTTAATAAAAAATGAACATTTTTAGGGCTCATGAATGCATTATAATTTTTTCCATTTAAGTCAATGGTAATTTAGTTCTAGATTTATGAGAAATTGATTTGTGAGCATTTTCCATGAATTTTTTTAACCTCATGAACTATGACTTGTAATTGAATTTAGTTTGCATATAAAAAGTTACCAGGAATAAAAAATAATTCACATATATTTCTGTTTGGGTTAATCCATCATCATAATTTTTAAAATTTTTGTATAGTTTTTGAATTTTTAAAAACTAAAAATAAAATGCATATTTATATCTAAAACATTTAAAATCAGAGGATATTTGTTTATAAATTAATAACAAAATACTATTAAATGTATAAACATTATTGAAAATTTACAAAAACAAATTATCTATCTTGACTTCATTCATTTCTATATGAAAAATTATATAATTTATGTTTTATTTTAAAATTTATATTAATCTAGTAGTGGCAATTCTTCTTTTGCAAATAATTTATATGATTTGGCTTTGATAAATTCCAAAATTCACTTACCAGTGATTTTTGATTTATCAAAGCCAAATCTTTGAATATTTGAAACATAATAATGTCTTTTAGAATAATATTTTTTATTTTCTCAAAATTTTTCCATTATATCCTGCTTTTCTTGTTTAGTAAGTGGATCTTTTGGAAATATCTTTTAAAATAATTCCTTAATTTCCTGAAACATTCAAAAACTGCTCATTTTTGACTAATCAGATTCAATCCGCTTAATCAATTTAATAAAATAAATTATGTAATCTTTAATAGATAATGTTTTTAGGTTCATAAACCCGTCTTTACTGAAGATTGAACTTCTAATATGTTTGCTTAATATGGGCAATCCCTGACTTATGTCGATTAATTTTAGTTAAGGAGCCAGGTCCAAACACAGTCCTCCTGAAAAACAAAGTATGGGACATGAAATTGAATCCAGATCCTCCAAAATGAATGAGCAAATGCTTTACCATCCCATTTATTACTGATTCTTTAATGTTAAGTCTTTGTGACACATTAGTACTCTATAATATATGCTTCAACATACATTTTGACTTACATAGGGTTTCATTGAATGATCCATCTACATAAATTGGGGAATGCCTGCATATTCTTTATAACAGCAAGCATCTTACTGAGATTTTTTTTTATCTCAGTAAATTTTCTAAACAATATAGAATAAATCCTCATTTATTTCTAATTGAAAACTTAAACACACAAGTTTGTTTGTTTTTGTTTTTGCAATGTAGCAAAACAAACTTATAAAATTTCCAAATTGTTAATTTCTTTTATAACAGATTTTACATATGGTTCCAATTTTATTAAGATTTTTAGTTATTGATATCATGAATTAATAAATTTTATATACGAGTAGTATAAGTATACAGGTAACCCTTGACTTACAATGATTCGCACTTATAACGGCTAAAAATTATTCCTAAAAATTCTCTAATTAAACTTTGACACTTGCATATACAGTGAAAACTGACTTCACGACCACCTGTATAAGAAGACCACCTGACGTGACAACCACAATTTTATGAGAACTAAATTTCTTCCCATGGAAATAATGATCTTGATATTAAGTTAATTTAAATTATGCCATTGAATCACACAGGATATATTTGATGGCAACCATTTTCTTTGATGTAAACAAGAATTTTTACATAGATGAAAATATACTTTCTTATCCTTGTCATATGTTGTGTTTATCCTTGTAATACTTTTATTTATCTAACACTAACGACTTTATGAAGAAAATAGTCCTATATATCACTTTTGGGATTAATTGTGCAAATTTGTTTTTATAATGCTTCTAGAGTGTTTTGTAACATTCTGAAATATTATAGAACATTTTCAAACTAACTGGAATGCTCAAGAAAGCTTCACAATATTCAACATTATTTATAACAATCAAACTGAGAATACAATACATTATTTTAAAATATTATTTTTTCAAAATCTCTCAGGAAATGATCTCTTAGAATATTTTCCCCTCTATATTTGTACATTATCTACTTTTTCCTCTGATATTACTACACAATAATAAATTTCACATTTAACACTGTAGAAGAAACTAAATTTTTATTTTTTTAAATTTTTTCTAAAATCAAGTTAATAATAATTGGATTGAAGAAAGCAGAAAAGCAGGAATCTACAAAACTCCCATGTTAAACAAAGATTTAAATAGTAAAGAGATTTATATTGGATATATAACTAGAAATCTTTCAAAAACAATTTGAAGAATACAAAATATACAGAAATTAAAACCCAAAAAATGCCATTGACACAAAGAATAAGAAATTTACTGAATGGAGCAAGGCTGTTAAAAACATGGAAGAACCAAAACAAGGATAAATATCATGTTCTTTAAAATGAAATTTGAAGTCAATATAATTAATAAATTAGATCCATGCATCATTAGTGAAACTTGGAAATGGAGTCATAAAATAAAGAGGATTAAAAATTAATTTTTACTAAAGAAAGAAGAAATAAATTTTAATATATAGTTATATGTCTACATTAATCAAGTTAATTTTTTTTTAGTTAAAAACAATAGAAATAGCATTTAAATTTAAGTAATGTATATGTTGAATTTTTAAATGTTATAATAGAATTTGTTTAATATTTGAAATTTATGTTAGAATTTTATAACTGAGGAGAGCAAGCCATTACTGAAAAACTTATTTTGTAAAAAATTTTTTAAAATAAATTTAGTTCCTGCTAAAATGTTAAATATGAAATTCATTATCATCTCCTCATTTAATACTAATTAAATATATATCTTCATTCTCTTTATAGATAGTGGATGAAGACACTGGATAGGAAGTTACATTTGTATCTTGTCAGATATTTTTCATTAATCATGAATTAAATCTTTTGATACAAATTCTAAAACCACTATCATAATGTAAGATGAATCTGATTTCAGAGACAAAGTATATTGTAGCAATTCAAAATAATATCGAAATTAGTACCTAGTTTGAGTATTTTATTAAAAGATTCATGAATATTGGCAAATTATTTATTATTTAGATTATGTTGATTGTTTTAACTCTACTGCCATTCAATTATTTATTTTTTTGCCAAAAAATTTCTAAAATATTTGTATTATTATTATTAGGAAAGCAATAACAATTAAATAAAAATAAACTATAAGCCAAATAAGTATGATAAATTGTTTATTCAAAAATGTTTTCGGCTATCCACATAGTATGCCTCATGTTTATTTAATATTTACAGTAAGAAGTATTACACATTACAATAACAACTAATTTTTCACCCATAAATTATAATAATTTTGTAACTTTTATTATATTTAATTCTTATTTTTGTAACTTTTATAATTTTTGAATAAAATAATTGAACTGAAATCTAGAAAATTATACCTTCCAAATCCAGAAAACAACTGAATAAATTATAAAGAATTACAGTAAGACCCCACTTAACACTGCTCCATTTAACGATGTTTTGATATAATGCAGTTTTCCTCAAATTCTATATTTTTTATTGATTCATTTTGACATGGTTTTTTCGAACCCTTATACACGCAGAAATCCCAAATCACACAAATTTATTGCTTTGATGTTAAGCTGTCTCGCAGTGCGTTTGATATCAATTCAGGCAGTGCATACAAAAGTCTGCTGTGGAACTTGCAACAGATTTTCTCAAAGCAAGTTTAGCCACTATTACGGAAATTATTGATCAGTTTATACAAAATGACTTAGATAAAAGTTCAAAGGCAAGAAGTGTCATGGAAACAATATCTTGCTATTGACAATTGCTTGCTGAACCAAAAAGGAAAAGGCAAACAATGTTAGATGACTTAACGGGAAAACAAAAAGTCAAAAGGTTCTTCCTCATTACAAACATAAATTATTTACTTGAATATTTTTGATTTGCATGAATGATTTATAAATACAAATCAATATTAGCAATAAAAAATGCCTATAATTAATGTAATACAATAGTAATAATGCATGTTACAAAATAAAATTAAAAAAATGGCATGTATATATTTTTTATTCACTGTCCTGTTTCACCTATTCCCATTACTTACATGTTAAGATGACCTCGTTTAATGTTTTATTTAGTGCTTAGTTTTCTTCGAATGTATCCCCCGTGTTAAATGGGATCTTACTGTATTCCACAAGACTGCTATTGAATAGTTTATAAAATTAACATTTCATAAGGAAAAAATTCACTCAAATAACTTATATAAAATATATAACATGTATATACATAAATAGATTCTATATTAAATTATATTATTGAGACTATTATTCAATTTTATTGATTTTAACTGATAATTTAATAGAACTGACTTACTTTCAAAATCAACAAACACATCATATTTAGGATTATCATCTCTTGATAAAATCCTTAATAAATTTCCCATTGTGGGAAATATCAGTTTTTAAAATCTGTAAATAAAAATATATTTTTTAAAACATTAATGAACATACACTTATTAAACAAATGAACAGTTTGAAATATACATTAATGGATATTGTAGAGAAAAATTTTCCTGATGAATAGTTCAATTCTTTATCTTTCATTTTTACAAGAAATACATTAGCCACTAGGCTAACTAGACCATAATCAATTCTGTTTCAATGTAGTAATATTCAATTGAATGGCTTGAGGCAATGGCATGCTATGCTACAAAAAAACTTCACCACAATTTATAAAATATATTGCTTGAACTTTATAATTTATAGCCACACTAAGTGAATTACTTCTTAAATGTTAAGCTTTATATCCCTAAAACAGCGATTTCCAATATTTTTTTCTCATGTACCCCTTGATTAGGGTTTCCATTTACGAGTATTGCTTCTTTTCATCATCCCCCTCTCGCATCCTTCCACAGGCTGCCAACTCTTGTGAAGGGTCAGCTGGATTATGGAGGATGGGGATTGATGGGTCGGGCCAGAACCCATGATAAATATTTTCAAGGGGTGGGACTTAAGACTCAAACTTGGTTCTCCAGAGTGGAAAGCCAAACCCAGATCCTCCAGAGTGGTTTCCATGTGGCCAATCCAGCAACTCAATCAAACATTAAAATGATGGACCATTTTCAATCAAAGAGAAAGTTTTAGTGAAGAGGGAAGGACACACATAATCACACAATATGACTAGTGTGGGGGACCTAGTGACAACTTTCACATAAGTTTCTCTTTATAAACTAAAACTATATTTGGTTTTGATTTTTATTTTAACTTCTTTTTTTAGTGTTTTCCACCATTATCAATATTATTTTCTTATATCCCAACCCCTCTACCTCATATCTCTAGGACAGTGGTTCTCAATCTTATTTGCCCTGTACCCCTTGGCTTTTTGGTAAATTATCTAGTACCCAATATTCATGCACAGGAGATGTAGATGCTGTGGAGGCGAGCCTCGAGGGGCACCGATCTAGCAATTTCATTAGTTATCTTGAATGTCAACAGGTATTTTGAGTTATTGGACCATGCAGTGAGGAAAACGTCTCTGCAATTTTACTGGAATAGCCTGGAAATGTTGATAACAATTATATATATTACCATAGGTTGGGAACTGCTGCACTAAAAGAAAACAATATCTGATTATTATTTTGATTGAATTATGGATTTTTTTAAAGTATAAAACACTAAATATATCAGAAACTCATTATATGGTATAGCATATTATTGTCCCAAGCTAATCAGTTTTATTTCACTTTAAATTATATAGGGTTTTTATAAATGAACTTTCAGAAAATTAGTATTACTGATTAGCAAGTTCTTGTGAAAAGGAAAGAAAATAATTATGCTTCTCATTAGAATACAAGTAAGATTGAAAATAATATGCTTTATGAAAATAGTGCGTTCCAATGGAACAAAGGCTGGTATCAACAGAAGCTCTGAAAACAGTACTTCCCATTAATTTTCTTAAAAATACAACTTTGTTTGATATTAGATAGACAAGATGAATCCAGATCCCTTATTTAAATTTTCAAGGGATGGAACGCAAATTCAATCCTGGGTATTCTGTTTGGAAAGTTAATGTTTCCATAGACAAATACGATCAATTATCCTATTGTAATATAGTTTAACACAGTGTTCATAGACATATAGTATATTTGAGATAATGCTCATATAAAATGTAATTATCTGATTTACTATAATTATTACTATAGGTTACCAACATGTTTGTTATCTACTGTGTAGGGAAATGTGACAAAATAGGATTTGTTCCATTCTGTTGCCTTAAAAACTTTAATTTTTTAATTATTTTAATTTCTGCTCAAAATATAATAGCAAAATGAAGTTATGTGAGGCTATTTTAAATGAAAATCTACTGTATTTTAAATATCCAAAAATTAAAAAAAAAAATAAAAAAATGACTATTTTAAAATTTTATCTACAGTGAAACCTGTTAAATGACTACCTTGATTCAGTGACCACCTGGGCTAAAGTGACTAAATTTCAAAAGCTAGTTTGTTTCCCATATGATGTAATGCTATTTTTGTTCTGTATAGTGACCACATGTCTAATGTGTATATTAACCAGGGCTGGGGTTCAGTGTCAGTGTCAGTGTTGGCAGTTTTAGGAGGTGTTGGTGTTGGCAATAACTTTCTCAGTGCTCATAATTTATTAATTTTAAATTTAAAAAATGTATTAAATAATTATTTTCTTTTTTGGTGAATAAATAATTTTTTTCAGTAATAAATATTGAATAAAAATGTATTCTAAAAAAATCATTTGTGCTTTGTTTACTATCAGTGAAGATCGGTGTCGGCACATTTCCCTGCCGACACCCTAGCCCTGATATTGACTACTCACTTACAAGGAGAGGACACAGCTGACCCCCACCGATTTTCATCTGCTTGCGTATGGTGAAAATACATCAAAAATGAGTGAATACGTGTCCGAGCTTTTCCTGAATATGTCCATCTAATAGTATTTTTTAACACTTGAAAAATTGAATTTTTGAAACTATGGCCTTCTAATAGTATTTTTTAACACTTGAAAAATCGAACTTTTGTAATTCAGCTTAAAAAACGATAAATAGATAACAGATCACCTGTTGCGCAGATGGCGCACTCGATAAATACGTGGCTCGTAAGCTGAAGATGGTGGGTTTGAATTTGGGTTGTTGTGCATCTTTTTTTTATGCATTGAAAAATTATTTTTTATTTTATTATTTTTTATGTTCTGTATTAATTTTATATATATTGGTTATTACATAATTCATATGCATTAATATATTTATTTACAAAACAAAATATTCTATTACGTTTTATGTGTTATTTGATCAAATGTATTAATAAGTCAAAAAGTAACACTCAACTGACAAGTCAAAGTTGTTATTATGTCAAACACTTGCTAATGAAAGGCTGTTCCAATTGATTGAAAATAGTTTGCGCACCACTATTCTAGACCACTGCTATAAAGCAAATCACACCCTTTTTTTCATCTACTAATGCATATAAAAGCCCAAAAACATATTTACATCATCATTCATTAAGCATGTAATAGTGCTAAGCTGAAAAAACTTTGATCTTCTGAAATTTGTTATTTTTTATTGTTGTTTGTAAGACCTCATAGTTCATTCAATGACAGTTATGTGAAAAAATATAATTGCATCTCAATATATATATATTTTACATATACTAATTACAGAATTAATTACAAATAAATTATTATTTTTTTGGGTACATAATTTTAATTTAGATAATTTATATAAAATCTTTATTTTACTATACATTTGGAAAAATATCTTATAACATATTAATAACTGATCTAACACATCTGGTTGAGAATCACTGAAATAAATAAACTAAAACATTACAAAAAATGATACCTTCTCCAATTCCAAATGCACCATAAACTCCTAACCTTAAATCTCTAACATTGACATCTTGAGTTCCATTTTGGTTTGGTTTATCATTGCTCCAAATACTTAGCCATATATTAGAACCTACAGTGAATGCTTGTAAACCCACATAACCAAATACGATCAATATCATCCATTGATACCCTACTGATTTGAAATAGTAGTGATAGATTTCCCATTTTACCTATATCAAATGAAAAGTTATTTTATTCTAATTAAATAATCTTCATATTTAATATTACAAAACACTGACCTTGCCTGTTTCTGTAGTTTCAACTTGAATAATTTTTGTAGAATCAGTTACTTGACCATTAGCTAATTTTCCATCCTTAATATCATCTAATTTTGATTTACTTTCAGTTAATTTTTTAAGTGGACTAGATCTATTGCTGCTTGTGCTTTCTTGAGACATTTGACTGGATAAAGATCTTAGCAGAGCTCGACGATCAGCTATGTTAACACTGTCAACTGTTGTTCTTGATAACTGGCTGAAGAAAATTTTGGATTACATATAATGAATAATAATAAAAATTAACTTGCATTAAATTTATTACTTTTCAAGGGTTGGAGTTCCAACTTTCATCATGATTTCCTCCATCAATTCTACTTCAGATGCATCCATTTTATCCAAATCTTCTGATTCTTCTCTTAAATATTGAAGTAAAAATTCAGCAAAAGCCCCTTTTTTATTCAATAATTCTAAATATGATCCAGATTCAAGAATTTCTCCTTCTTTCATAACAATAATTATATCCATTTGTGTTAAATAAGTTATCCCATGGGTTACCAAAATCCTTGTCTATAAGACAGTTCAATGAAATACTCAAAAAAATTATGAATAGCAAAATACTATTTCTCAGTACCTTATCTTTCAGGATTCCCTTTGGTCCAATGGTTTCTTCAAAAATATGCTTACTAACATGAGAATCAACAGCACTCAAAGGATCATCCAATAAATATATGTCACTGTTGCTATAAACAGCTCTAGCCAAGCTCACCCGTTGTTTTTGTCCTCCACTTAAATTAATCCCCTGATATAAAATAAATAATTAATATCTCTTAAAGTTGTCTAAATTATGAAAAATTTAATGTACCCTTTCTCCAATTTCAGTCATATCACCACCAGAAAGAATTGTTAAATCAGTCTCCAATGCACAAGACTTAATCACTTTGTTATATTTTTCTTGATTCATAGTTTGATAGAAGAGTATATTATCACGTAATGTGGCATTCTGTATCCAAGCTTGTTGTGCTACATAAGCTACACTTCCCTAAAAAATTATTATTAAAATTTTTAACTGTTTAAATTCTGGCAGCTATGCTTGTTATTTTCAAAATACAGAAAATAAGAAAAATAATAATCCCTCTATATTATATAAATCTTAAATTACTTATTCAAAATCAAATTTCATTCTAAAAAGGAGAGTATCAAAGTGTAAATCTCAGAATTTGATGAACTTTGCCACAAACTAATTTAGTATGCTGATTTCAAATAAAAGTTTATTTCTGTATGAAACACCCATTTTTTTGCAATCTATGCATTATTCCTCAAAGAGTTATTAATGCCTTTATCATTGTTTACAAAGTTTATATAGAATGCAAACTCGACAAAATATTTATAATAGATGGATTAAAAACAGCTCACTTAGCAAGATCGAATAGCAATGGATAGAACTGTTATAAGAACTTGTACAGTAGTAAGATTCTTAGGAAGATGACATGTGCAGAAGAGTTGGTGAAGTTCCTGCAGGAATGTAAAATTAACCGGGTCTTTCCTATGTCGATTTTTCGTATCAAGCTACCTATTAAATCTAAAGAGATTTTAAGGCAAGTTAAATTAAGATGCCTCAGCTATGCACATACGGACGCGAGAAGGAAGTTTTACACTCTGAAGTATAAATACTTGGCTATAAGGCGCTCCCTGTTACATAAATATGGTATCCATATTGAAGAAAGTGTCATACGCCTAGAATGCTTTAAGAATAAAATAAGAAAGAGATATTAAAAAACTTGCTAAGTGAGCTGTTTTTAATCCATATATGATAATAAGCAAGTTGTTTTTCTATGTGATATTTATAATAGAGTTGTGCTTGATGAATTAGATAATAATCTAAATGATCAAAACAACATAATTCAGTTATATTCTTTATTCAAAATTTTTTCTCTCTGTGATTTAATCTTTGAAATTAAAATTGATTATGAATCAAAGATTGTAACAAGATTATATTATTTTGATCATTTAGATCAACAGTGGCCAATCTTTTTGAAAGCAAGTGTGCAACGAAAAATTTTTACAGCGTGGTGGGCACATGACCTTTTCTTTAAGTGGGTAGCAGATAGAATAGAGAAATATATTAGCATTACAATAATATAATAAAATCATTATAGTTCATCGTACATAAATGGTAAATAATAAGTAACAAAAATAACAATTTCACATATATAAAATATATAAACATAAAAAAGTTATCATCATCTTTAATGAGAAGGTTGATACTGTATGTCTTCACACAATTTTTCAAATCATGACTAATTTGTTACTGCTATTCTTAAGCAATCATTCAAATTTTCACCCATAAGACGTGATCTAAACTTATTTTTAATAAATTGCATTAAAGAAAGCGTAGCTTCACTTAAATAAGTCGATCCAAAAAAATTTTAGCTTCAGTGCACAATTTTTTAATATTGGATATTTATATAAATCAACAAATTTCCAAAATGTCTTGTCCATGTTCAGAGCTTTCAAAGCGACATCATTTTGTAATTTTTCTTTATAATTGAAAAAAGTATCAAAGAGAGAATCAGCACCAGCAAGTAAAGCATTTTTAAATAATTCTCCATTCAATTTCCAATTCTAAATTTTCTATATTTGTTGTATTAAATTTATTTAATTCTGCACTTAAATAATGTTAATGTTATTCATAGAATTTTGAAAAAAAAAATAAAATAAATCAGTTTCGAATCATCAAATTGACTAAATCTTTCATTAAAATCATTACTTAATTTAGTTAGATAATTAACATATATTCGGGAATCTAACTGATTTTCTAGAAATATTTTGAGGAAAATGCGCCAAGGATTTTTTGAAAATGTGAACTCCAAAGGGTTACTTAATTTACCTTTAACTGTTTTAATAGCACTTACCATATCTACCAAATTTTTATTTTCACCATGAAGTTCAAGATTTAGCTAATTTAATTTCTGAGAAATGTCAATTAAAAAAGCTAAATCACCTAGCTAATTAGGACTTTCAAGAGTACTATAAATTTCCCCTTTTTGTTCAAGAAATGCTTTTATTTCAACAATCAAATTAAGAAAATGTTCTAATACTTTACCTTTGCTAAGCCACCTCACTTCTGTATAAGATAAAAACGTGGCCGTTTACTTGATCTTGCTTCAGACATGTTAAGTAGAATTCTTTTTTGTCATTACAAATAAGTATTTTTATCCAAAAACAACTTTAATAAATTTGTGAATTATTGGAAACAACTATTCAACAGATAATACACACAATTCAGTCGTTAATATCAATTTACAAGCATAATATACCGTTGCGTCGTCGTCGTACGTACACATTTCAGCACGAATGCGAATGATGCAAACTGAGTCCGCACAAGCCTTTTCCTGCACAGCCTTGGAGTGTGCCAACTAGGTGAGCAACTCAGAGCGTGTCGGTAGAGCAAAGGTTTTAGTGCTAAGTCTGGACATATTAAAAACATTTAGACTGCATTTTTTAGTTATTATTTATTTTTTATAATTTTGTAAATTACAATTCTCGTTCAGTAGATAGAAACGCTATTTTAGTAGATTTGCAATAAACTCAAACTAATAAAAAGATGGAAATAAAATTATTATTACTTATTTTAAAATTATTTTCATATGATTAAGAAAAGTTAAAAAATGACATTTTTAAATTAATTTTTTGGAAATCTTGCTGTGGGCGCATAACAGACCAACTGTGGGCGCACTTGTGCCCGTCGGCATGGGGCTGGCCACCACTGATTTAGATTAACATCTAATTCATCAAACACAACTCTATTATAAATATTTTGTAGTTTGCATTCTATATAAATTTTATAAACTCTTAGAGGAGCAATACATTATATAGGCAATCCTCAACTTATATAGATCCAACATACATAGATTCATACTTATTTAAAGTTAAATTTTTATTAATAATCTGTGTATCAATTCCTGAAAAATTGGAGGTGTGGGACTTTGAATTGAATTGGGCGCACTTGTGCCCGTCGGCATGGGGCTGGCCACCACTGATTTAGATTAACATCTAATTCATCAAACACAACTCTATTATAAATATTTTGTAGTTTGCATTCTATATAAATTTTATAAACTCTTTGAGGAGCAATACATTATATAGGCAATCCCCAACTTATATAGATCCAACATGCATAGATTCATACTTATTTAAAGTTAAATTATTATTAATAATCTGTGTATCAATTCCTGAAAAATTGGAGGTGTGGGACTTTGAATTGAATCTGGAACCTCCAAGATGGTAAGCAACTGTTTTATTACACAACTTATCTGTTTATTCTTTAATATAACTATTTTCAATGTTAAATCTTTCTGACCCACTAGTATTGTATAATATATGTTTTGACATACAAAGATTTTAGAATTTGCCAAACAAACAGTCAACTTTCATAAGTCAGGAACTCCCTGTATTGCACAAAAATTTGTATTTCATTTTTGCAGAAATAAACTTGATACCTGAAATCAGTACCTCTAAATTAGTTTGTGACATAAATATCATCAAATTCTCAGATTCACACTTTGAACTGTTAACATATATAATATTAATGTGTTAACAGTTTAAAATTAGTTAGGTTTCAAAATAAAATCAATTCAATTTGGGTTTAAATTTTTAACTACAATAACCTTTCTTCAATCTAACACAATAAAAAAAAATAGAATTGATAGTAAATTTTATTATTTTCTGCTATTAGAGAACATTTTACCAACTCTGCTTATGCAGGATTTCATTCTAACACAATAAAAAAAGTTAGAATTGCTAGTAAATTTTATTATTTTCTGCTATTAGAGAACATTTTACCAACTCTGCTTATGCAGGAGTTAATTACTATGGAATTATACAGTAATTTATTTTTATAGACTAATACATATTTTAGGAGGATGTAAAAAATAATACAAGTTCCAGAAAAAACCGCCTATTTTCCAAATGTGCCATTTATTTTTCATTTATTTAGCATTTAGAATCCATTGGGTTGTATTTTTAACAATTACTTTAACCAGCATAGATATCATGATCATAATCAGAGCCGGTCCTAGGGTAGTCGGAACCTGCTGCAAAATTCTTTTATAGCGCCCCTTTATTTTTTTAAAGATAATAGTGGCTAAATAATTTTATAAGGCACCCCTTACAGTGGTGCCCTGATGCTGTGCATCACTTGCATCGTCCCTTGGGCCGACTCTGATTGTAATGTCTGGAAAAAGTGCTGGATTATAAATTCCTTTATGATTCCAGAAATGCCTTTTGATTCCAGAAATCCTTTTTGATTCCAGAAATGCCAGATTAAAGAGTATTTGTATGTATTAAAGAAATATGGTAGGCATTTTTGAAAAATTGAGTAGCATGATCATTTCATGTCTGTAGTGCTATAATTACAGTAACTTTCATTTATCAGGAATATAAGAGAATTGAATATATAAGTTAGGTTGAATATTCATTACAGTCTTATAACCCAAATATAAACATTATAACAGTGTTTAAAATAATTATATAACAAGTACTTTTTTTTTATAACAAAGACTAATCGTTTTTACAAAATATGATGAAATCTATAACAAATTGTAAAGAATTCCATAACTAATTATAAACAAATGAATTCCAAAATGAAATTTATTATTAAAAACAAAAAATAAAATACAGATAAGGTATGGTATAGTACTTACAATAACTATGTATACTTGATATTTGTCATTAATTACAGATGGTAAACTCAATATACAGGTAGTTCCTGACTTTATAAGTTAATTCAGATCTGGAAATTGCTCATAAAATAAGAATTCATAAACCAAGAATTAATTTCCCATAGACATAATGTCAAAATAAGGGGTTCCATTCTCACCAAATGAAATCTATAATAAAATATTAAAATATCTAGAATAATAAAATTAAATAAATGCCAACAAAATCAGAAGTTTATGATTAAATAATGATTTATCTAAAAAATTAAAAAATATAACCTTTATAATCAAGCAAATATAAATAATTATATTATTATACATATAGTCCTTGACTTACAATGACTTGACTTACAACAGCCAAAAATTATTACTAAAAATTCTCTAATTCAACTTTGCCACTTGCATAAATATATAAATATCACACTTCTTTTGTATACACATTGCAGCATCGCCATTAGTCAGCAAGCAAAGCCTTATTATTATTATATCTTGTCATAACTCTGTCATGTCCAGTAAGAGAAATAATACTACTGATGAAAATTCCAACGTAAAAAAGAAAGGTAAGGAAAGTTTTAAGTTTATCATTTTAAGCTAAATAGAAACCTAATTTATGAAAATATTAAAGCAGAACACAAAGAAATTAAGAATTAAAAAATTCCTTGACTTATGTCAGAATCGATTTACAATGGAGATGTTGGAACAGAACCCTGTCGTAAGTCAAGGACTACCTGTAATTATTCAAATTTTAAAGAAATTTTATTTTTCATTATTATTAACAGATAAGTAGATGAACTTTTATACAGATGAACTACCTTAGGCAGAAACCAGGAACAGAAGTTAACTGCTGGTAAAACTAGAGGACATGCTACTTTTGCTTTTCGACCACTATTTTGATTTTTCCAATTTCATAGTAGACAGAGTTTTTACTGCAAATCCAGTCATACTGTATTATATAGCTACATATGTGGATTGAAATGTGCTTTTATAATTATGTTTATAATTACATTTAGCTATAATTATAAATAACCGAGTTCTGCTCTTCTAATAACACAAGAAATCATAACAAGCACTTAAAGGATAAAAACACTATTTTATTATTAGCATATGTAATATATATACAGTGGTACCTCGGATCACGAATGTCTCGGTTCACGAACAAATCGGTCTACGAACACCATTTGCGAACAAATTTTGCTTCGCTTTACGAACGATGCTTTGGTTCACGAACCACATGCACGGAGTGCATGGAGCGCACGTGACTCGCGGCGCCCAAAACCCTGTGCACAGCCTCGCCCCCAGCAGCAATCCAGCTCGCCCAGCTCATATGGGTACAGTAAAGTTCCAACAAATGTTAATATTTTAGTTTTTTTCTTTATTTAATTAAATTTATCCCTTATAAGGCTCCCAAAAAAGTTAAAAGTGTTAGTGAAGGTGGTGTTAAACACGGCTCCCAAAAAAGTTAAAAGTGTTAGTGAAGGTGGTGTTAAACATGCCACTCCCAAAAAAGTTAAACATGCTTTCTTCTAATATTACTGTTATATTTTTTTAGTTTTTTTCTTTATTTAATTAAATTTATCCCTTATTATGGCAGTGTTGATATTTTAGTTTTTTTTCTTTATTTAATTAAATTTATCCCTTATTGTTTTTTCTTTATTTAATTAAATTTATCCGTTATTATGGCTCCCAAAAAATCTTTTCTTTACTTAATTAAATTTATCCCTTATTATGGCTCCCAAAAAAGAGTATTAGCATGTTTAACACCACCTTCACTTTCTTCTAATATTACTGTTATATTTATTAGTGGTGGTGTTAAACATGCTTTCTTCTAATATTACTGTTATATTTATTTATGTTAAACATGCTTTCTTCTAATATTACTGTTATATTTATTTCCTTCATTAAACATGCTTTCTTCTAATATTACTGTTATATTTATTTCCTTTTTGGTAAACATGCTTTCTTCTAATATTACTGTTATATTTATTTCCTTTCTGATACGGCTCCCAAAAAAGTTAAAAGTGTTAGTGAAGGTGGTGTTAAACATGCATTCTAATATTACTGTTATATTTATTTCCTTTCTGTATTATTTCCACACATTAAAAAAAATTAAAAGTATTAGTGAAGGTGGTGTGAAACATGTTTTCTTCAGCTCCCAAAAAGTTAAAAGTGTTAGTGAAGGTGGTGTTAAACATGCTTTCTTCTGTTACTGTTATATTTATTTCCTTTCTGTATTATTTCCACACATAAAACCATATTAAGTGTTAGTGAAGGTGGTGTTAAACATGCTTTTTTCTAATATTACTGGAGTGTTAGTGAAGGTGATGTTAAACATGCTTTCTTCTAATATTACTGTTGTGTGTTAGTGAAGGTGGTATTAAACATGCTTTCTTCTAATATTACTGTTGTTTATTTCCTTTCTGTATTATTTCCACACAAAGCCATAACATGTTAAATTATTTCTAGGACAAAAACGTATTATTTGGATTTACATTAATTGAATTGGGAAAAATTATTCAAAACGTATTATTTAGATTTACATTAATTGCAATAGGAAAAATTGATTCGGATTGAACTTTCGGATGACGGCAGGGTCAAGGAACAGATTGTGTTCGTGAACCAAGGTATCACTGTATAAGTCAAGGAACGGATTGTGTTCGTGAACCGAGGTATCACCGTATTTATATTAGAGTTTAAGCAGTTTTTGAGATTAGTAAAATAGTTATCAAGGAACGGATTGTGTATCGTGAACCGAGGTATCACTGTATAGATCGGAGAGGAACGGATTGTGTTCGTGAACCGAGGTACCACTGTATATATTTTATTTAGATATGTTCGTGAACCGAGGTATCACTGTAGTTTTGATTATCGATGAATTCTGTTCGTGAACCGAGGTATCACTGTATCTAATAATAAAACAGTGTTTTTATCCTGCTTTAAGTATGCAAGTACTTAAAGCAGGATATTTATTAAATTGTTCTTATTTCATTCATACAATTTTTAAATTTATATCAGAAAATCCTTATGCTAGTATAAGCTATAATATTCTTTATATTGCTCTAACTGGACTGCAAATGGTTTAATGTAACAATCCACCTAATATATACTTTATCTCATCTGCCATGAGATAAAGTAGGTTTAGCTGCAATTTCCCAGAAAGCAAATGGCTTCAGTAAACCAATAAAAGTGCCATGCCATTTAAATGACTGCAGAATGTTTTGTTTTTTGCAATTTTTCCCTAAATTTTGTTGAAGATGAAATAAGAAATGAATGATTAAGATATATTTTTGTTTAACAGAATTAACCAATATTTCCCTCTATTATTTTTCAGTTTTAGCATTTTATAGCATATGAAAAATTTCAAAATTATTATTTATTTCATCCCAAAACCAGAATAATTGATATATTAGAAAATAAAATCAACAAAATGGGATAAAAAAAAAAATCCAAATTCTATCAAGTGATTCAATTATAAATAATATTTGTTTATGTGTAATTTACAAAAATATTCTAGCAACTGAAAAAATTTAGGAACTATTGTCAAAAGGGCATATTTTCAACAAATAAACAACAAAAAAAAATTTGCAAAAGCTTAATTAATAAAATTAGGATTAAATTTTTAACTCCTTTTTTATTGTTTTTTATCATTTTTATTCTACTTACTTGACATCTATACACATCACTGGCAATGAATGAGTTAAGTCAAAAATATTTTTGCAATAAAGTTTTTTGTTAAAAAATAATAATAATAACTTGCTTAGAAACTTAACAGTTTATCATTTAATTGGAGTATTTAAGAATGCAGATGGTTCCTAATATAAGTCAAAACAGCTCTAACAGCAAGTAAAAAGAAGTTTATTATGGTATAAAGTTTTCGGACCTTTGTTTGGTCCCTGATCAGTACCATATATTTACTTAAATACCATCTTTAACAGAACATTATCTAATAGAACAATCATATTCAAAAATCGAATAACAGAATATTTTACAATTCGGAACATTAGAACAATATTCAAATATTATACAGCAAAAATATACACGTGAAAAATATAAACATAATAAAGGTAGTAAAAGTAATATAGAAAATTACATAATGTTTAAATAAGACATAACAAAATTATATATAAAGTTAATTAATATATAACAAAATTAACAACATACATAAGACATTAAAAGTTTTTAAAGCCATAGGGAAATAAATCATATCCTTTTCGGACAGTCAAGACAAGTGTAGGACATGATTTATTTCCCAATGGCTTTGAAAACTTTTAATGTTTTGTGTATGTTGTTAATTTTGTTATGTATTAATTAACTTTATATATAATTTTGTTATGTCTTATTTAAACATTATGTAATTTTCTATATTACTTTTACTACCTTTATTATGTTTATATTTTTCACGTGTATATTTTTGCTGTATAATATTTGAATATTGTTCTAATGTTCCAAATTGTAAAATATTCTGTTATTCGATTTTTGAATATGATTGTTCTAGTATGTAATGTTCCGTTAAAGATGGTATTTAAGTAAATGTATGGTACTGATGAGGGACCAGACATAGGTCCGAAAACGTTATACCATAATAAACTTCTTTTTACTTGCTGTTAGAACTGTTTTAACTTATCTTTGGTATTAAGCAAGTAGTTTTCTCCATATTGTTAAGGTATCTAATATTTTTCATAAATGGAAATATACATATTTCCATTTGAAAAACTTGCATATCCTGCTAAGGTACCTAATATTTTTCATAAATGGAAATATACATATTTCCATTTGAAAAACTTGCATATCCTGCTATTACATTTCATACATTATTATAACATACCTTATAAAGTTAAACTGCAAGCTATACTATATATTAGTTTATATTTGTTAATAATAATATTCTCATTTTGGAATTCATTTGTTTACATTAATAATAGATTTGCTTATAATTAATTATGGAGTGATTGTTATGTAATTGTTTAGATATAAAGTTGTTTATATTTCATTATAAGAATATAATAAGATGGTTTCAAAGATATAATTTTAATTATTTTTACTTGTGTAATTTTCCATTGCATAATTTTCACTGTGATTTAGAAAATTGTAAGAAAATTATAATAATTTTATGAACTGATTTTTATTGAAAAATATGTACAATTTTTCACTCTTATTAGTTTTCACAAAAGCATTGTTAAAATAACAAGTTAATTATAAATATTTGCTAATTTATCAGAATTATAAGGAATTTTACAAATTTGATTAGAAATATTGGAAATAATTATCTAGCTCAAATATGGCAAATAAGTGATCTAGCACTATGGTCAATCAATATATTGGAAATTATACTGCTGTTTAACATATTACAGCATGAAATTTTCAGTTAAAGCTTCATAAAAAGTTCTAAAATAAAAATCGATTGTAAGATTTTTCATATTTTTTATTCTAAATTTGTTTCATTTATTGAACATTAGCAAAATGTTTTTGCTAATGTTCAATAAATTTCTCTTTCTCCAAAAGGCCTGTAATTTTCTTTGTTTATACATTGAACATATAGACAGTAAAAACTACTAGGTTATATATTTTTAGATTTTTTATTCTTGTAAAAGCTGTATGTAAAAATATTGTAAATTGTATATATAACACATTTAAGAAAAGGTGTAAAGCATGATCCTAGATTTGAAATATACATGAAGTGTCCTTTGTTCTATAACAATTGTTAAAATATTAGAACTCATGATACTGAAATGTAAAAAATAATTGAAAATGCTTCTAGTGAATGTTTGTTTATGCTATAAAATATTGTTTTGGACTATATTTGTAGAAGAAAGAAAAATAAGATGAAAGTTAAATTAATTTGAATAATTTTTTATAGAATTGGTTGCTTGACCAATGGCTAATTTTCCAATTTCAATATTATTGAAATTTATTAAATTCACAAAAATATAAATATATTAAGATCATATTTTTTGCTACTATTAATGGCATATTTTGGAAAATAAGAGATTTAATCACCATAGATTGAAATATCATTTCAATTTGTTTATTTGCAAGGTTATACTATAATAACTCATAATAAATTAATTACATATAAATATTTCTTAATAATACTGGACACTATGGCTAGTTATTAAAATAAACTGCACAGCTAAAGTTTGTTTTTTTAAGCAATATTTTTCTTATTAAACTAAAAATTGATTCCCTTATGCATTTAAGATCCGCTTTCAAAATTCAAATTGCATACCTTTATATTAACTCTTCCTTCTAGTTTATCCATATCACCAAGAATTGCTGAAATCAGAGATGATTTACCAGAGCCAACTTGTCCAACCACAGCTACCAAAGAACCTTTTGGAATGTTAATATTTATTTCTTTTAATACTGCTGCTTCATCTTTTGACCAAGAGAAAGTGCCATGTTCAATCACTATAGTATTTGCTGAAAACAGTTAATTTCAATAATATTAATAAATAATAAAAAAAAATTAATATTAAACTTTCTAATATGGAGTAAGAATGATATATTACTTTGTGAGTTAAAGTTTTCCTTCCATTGAGAATATAGGCTTAATTAATAAATTATACAGAACTAAAGATTAGTAAATTATACAGAATTAAAAATTTTAAGCTTTTTTGATTTAAGAATCCTGACAATTCAGAGTGAATTAGATTGCAGCTGTGTCAAATTTCCAAAAAACTTTTGATTGTATAGAATATATTTCAAAAGAAATTTTGAAATAAAAGTGCTCCTCTTTTCTTACAATCATTTGACTTATGATAATCTAATGTTACATTAGCCCATAACAATATCTTGAACATGCTTATTTTCATAGCATACTGACTAGAAATACTGTTTGTTTTATTAAAAATGTAGTAAAGTAATTTGTTAACCACCTTAGAAAATCTGAATTCAATTTCAGATGGTTTTATTCCTTGGAGGGCAAGATTAAATATGGCAATTTTATCACCTTAAAGGATCTGGTCTTCCATTGTTTACTATTATTACTAAAATAACTATTCATTATTGACCATTTTTGATTTATAATTTTTTTCCACTTAAGACAGAGTTATTAATACACAACCTCATTGTAAGTAGAGAACTATCAATTATGATTTTTATACAATTTAATACTATTAATATATATATAATATTTATTATAATTATAAAATA
>AYEL01069477.1:0-29869 GCA_000484575.1 Olivierus martensii
TAAAAATACGTGCTAAAATAATATTTTTCGGCCAAATAGAAGCGACCACCTTTGATGCAAATATAGCGGCTATCCAAACAAAAACAACACTCCCCACAAATTAATTATAGTGCGATATCCACTGTCGTTCCTCCACAGTGGTATTACTTCCAGTTGAACACTTGTTTTTCCCCCCGCGCCTATACGAACAAAACAACAGTATGACGTCAGCACTTCTATTCAAAGTACTGTTACAACTTTCGGTCAAATATGACAGCAACTCTACAACAGCGCTATCTATACGCTGTGACGTCATCGCCGCCATGACACTGTTACCTGTACTGCTGTTACTCCGGCATCTAACTACTAATTCTCACTCATTGCATGAATATAAACCATCAATAACGTACAGTGGTGATGGTTAACGAACATAATCCGTTTCAAGAAAATGTTCGTTATCCGAATTGTTCGTTATTTGCGAACTTTAACCCTTTTAATTTGAGATATTTTAAGTATATCATCTCCTAATAAATTTTAATATAAGTGAGGCACTTTTTTTAGTTTTTGAATTCAGAGTGAAAGCTTTACGAACTTTAACCCTTTAATTTGAGGTATTAAAAATATCATATCCATATAATTTTAAATATGAGTACACAATTTCCCTCGTCATTTTTTCACCCACCTAGAGATAGTTTTTATTATTAATCACTATATATTAGTAATCTATGAAGTCTGTGGAAAAACTCGTTTAACCCTTTTAATTTCAGATACTAAAAAATATCATCATCAAATAATTTTTAATATGAGTAACCAACTTTCCGCCATTTTTTCATCCATCTAGAGATAGTTTTTATTATTAATCACTTTATATTAGTAGTCTATGAAGTCTGTGGAAAAAAAGCCCTTTTAATTTCAGATACTAAAAATATCATCATCAATTTATTTTTAATATGAGTGCCCAACTTCCCGCCATTTTTTCACCCACCTAGAGTTAGGTTTTATTATTAATCAATATATATTAGTAGTCTATGAAGTCTGAGAAAATTCATTTAACCCTTTAACTATTATTTTACCTTCTCTAATAAAAATAACTTTTATTTAAAAATACGTGCTAAAATAATATTTTTCGGCCAAATAGAAGCGACCAAACGGAACTTTGATGCAAATATAGCAGCTATCCGAACAAAAAACACCAGTTACCGGTGTCGTTCCTCCACGCCGGTAATACTTCCAGTCTCACACTTGTTTTCCTGCTGCCGCACGCTGACAGAGCGCGCCTATACGAACAAAACAACAGTATGACGTCAGTACTTCTATTCAAAATACAGCAAAGCGAGTATATAATAAGCGAGACAGCTTCTATTGAGAGGAGTTCGCTTCAACTTATAACGCCATCTAACGAGCGGGGGGATGAAACACTTTCAATATTCGGGCATGCATTGATCACATGAAAGTTTTGCACAGAATCGGAAATGGCGCTAAGTTAAAAATTTCAACGTACAGACCACGAGGTATAGACGGAAGAAACCGAGCGTGTAAAAACAAAGATTTACTCTAAAATTTCTATTATATATTTTAAGTTTAACAATATGAAACCTAAAAAGAAATCAAATTACTGTTCGTTTGAAGGTTGTAATAACAATTCATCTGATAAAAGAATGTATAGATTTCCCAAAGACAAAGAAAGGTTAGTACTGTACAAATTTTTGTTTAAAATAATTTCCCAAAGACAAAGAAAAATTAGTACTGTACAAATTTTTGTTTAAAATTTTTATCAATTTGACAAATATTCATTAATTTTTTTAAAGTTTTCGTTTTGTGGCAATGAATTATCTGTTTTACTATCTTAAAATAACTTATGATTTAGAATACAGTATTTTACATTGTTTCACTCAATATGCAATTTTTTTAGAACATGATCTCAATGTTATAAAGAAAAAAAATTTATTTTGCACATTTAATAATAATTGTAAATTTTATAAAATCTCATCGAGTCTAAGGTTTTTTTTTTATACTGATACTTTTCAATAGAGTTCTTAATGAAAAAATCTATTGTATGAAAATAATAATCAGTAACTGATAAATAAGAATTTATCAATTTAAATATTTATATTGCTAAAAATAATCAAAATGAACTTCAATCTGATTAACAGTAACAATATTAAATTAGTTTTATTGTCATATAAAATATTAATACAACTTATATTGTAAAGATTGTAATGCATAATGCATGTTAAACTAATACTTTATATAAATATAATGATTTCCAATGTAATAATTTTTATATTAAAAAACATCTTATGTTAGATTATAAAGCAATTCTCAGTCAAGCAAATAAAATTAATTATATTGTAAGAATGACAATTCATTCTGAATTACTTTTGGTTTAATAATGAAATAATAGTGTCTGGAAATGAATTATTATTGTGATATTGTTTGCATGCAAACTAATTTCCAGATGTAAAAAAAAAATTATTGATTGGTTTTCTTATTTGAGGATAATTGTTTATGGAAATTAAAACAGTGTCAAACTTTTTTGAATTGACAATTTGACAATGAATTGACAACTTAAGATTTTTCCAAAGAGTATTAGATTTATTGCTGAAGTGAAATATTCTTATAATCATAAAACAAAATTATTATTTTGTTTTAAAATTATTTAAATAATTTTTAAAATGCGATTAAAAATAAAATGACCTTTGAATATTAAAATTTTAATTTACACATTTAAAAAAAACAATTATACCAACTACATCAAACAATATTTACCTCACCATTCACATATCTATTCATAATAAACTAGTAAATTTAAAAAAAAAAACAATTTTACTTATTTAATATCTTCTATTATTTTTTTAGATGTTTACAATGGATACACTCTTCAAAAAATTCAAAAATATTGCAAATTCCAATTGAAAAACTAAATGCCAATTATAGAATTTGTGAAGATCATTTTGATATTTGGTGCTTCATGAATGCTACTGATAAGTCAAGACTTGTACATAATGCTGTCCCTGGTGATTTCAAACGAATGCAAGTGGAAAAAAATGAAGAAATTGTAAATGAGTCATCATCTGAACAAGAAATACATGAACAACTAATCAGTATTAATAATCATTCAGCTAATAATGTAGAACAGAATTTTGATACATCTATACATAATAATTCAGCTTCATTAGTTAATAATTCTCCTCCTATACATATTAAAAGATCTCATACAACTAGATATACCCCACAAAAGAAAAAATTGGCCAAACGTTTAAAATATAAATCAGACTGCCTTAATAAAATGAAAAAAAGAAATGCAAAGAAAAAAGCAATTGCTACACCAAATACTTTAAAGCAATATTTAATCAGTGAAGGTATAAATGATAAGCTAATCAATTTTATTTTACGTCAGATTAAATTAAGTCAATGTATATCCTATGGAAGAAGATATATTTCAGAAGAGAAATTGTTTGCATATAGAATTATGTGCAAAAGTAAGGCTGCTTATAGATGTTTAAGATCAATATTGCATTTGCCTTCAGAAACAACAGTTAAGAAATTTCTTTCATCTAAATTTACTTCAATTGGTATAAACAATAATATTTTGGAAGCTTTAGGTAAACTTATTAAAAGAAATTCAAAACTAGGAAATGATTATATATTAATATTTGATGAAATGTCTTTGAAACCACAATTAGAGTACAGCATAAAAATAGACAGTATTGTTGGCTTTGAAGATTTAGATCTGCTTGGTAGAACAAAACGAATTGCAAATCAAGTGTTAGTTTTAATGGTTCGAAATTTAAGAAAAAATAAAAAAATGCCAATTGCCTTTTATCTTTCACATGGTGCAGTTGCCTCTGGTTTGCTAAAACAAATTATTTCAGATGCTATTGAAAAATTAATAGCAATTGGCATGAATATAAAAGCTATAGTGTGTGATCAAAGTTCCACAAATTGTCGTTTGTTTACTCTATTGGGCATAGAACAAGACAGACCATATTTTGAAATTCAAGGAAAAAGAATATTTGCTATTCATGATCCACCTCATCTGTTGAAAACATTGAGACGTAATTGGATGAAATACGACATAAAATCTTCTAAAGGACTTGCTTGTTTTAAACATGTTATTGACTTTTATGAATTTGACAAAACTTTGCCACGGCGATGTGCACCAAAACTTACAGATCAGCATGTCTATGCAGTAGGAATACAATCCATGAAAGTTGCTTTAGCTTCTCAAATTTTCAGTAACAGTGTAGCAGCAGGAATGACTTTATGTATGATGGCTAATAAAATTGATATAGCTGCTGAACCAACAATTGATTTAATTGGAAAAATGAATGATTTATTTGATTCTATGAATGGCTTTTCCATAAACCCTTTAAGAGGCAAGACATTTCATTGTATTGTCAAAGAAAATTCACCACACATTGAATTTTGGAAACAGCTTTCCAAAGAAATAGAAGATTGGATATTTCTTCCAAAAAATTCAGTGAATGAACCTGCTCCAAAACGTCAGGTAAAAATGCAAAAATGCCAACAGGGTTGGATTCTCACTTTGAATTCTATGATTCTACTTTATGAAGACTTAAGATCTCAGGGATATGAATATTTGATTCCAAGACGATTGAATCAGGATTGTTTAGAAAACTTTTTCAGCACAATCAGAGGATCTGGGGGGCATAACAGAAATCCAAGTGCATTGCAATTTCATTCAAATTTTAAAATGGCATGTTTTAAAAATTGTTCAACAAAAAAACATTTTACAAATTGTGATGATGATGATGATAATTTTTGTATTGATCTTATTTCATCAACCAAATGTGACATAAAATGTTCAGAGAATGAATTATATAGCTCTGATAAAGATGAATATGATGATGATGATGGACATAATAATATAAATATTGCTGATGAATTTGATTATATAGAAAAAAACGTTATATATTATTTAGCAGGATATGTGGCAAAACGTTCAATAGAAAAATCTGACTGCCCTATGTGTTTGCAGATTTTAACAGACAAAAACGAAGATCTCTCTCAGTTTGGTTTTTATACCTATTTCAAAGAATATTCAGACGAGGTAAGTGGATTAATTTATCCATCTGAAAATATGGTCAATGCAATCCAAACATATATGAATTTAATCGACTCAGTGTTTACTAATATTATGCATAAAAACAATATTTAAAAAAAAAGGAATCATTATTTAGAGAAAATGTAGATATAGCATTTATTTTACAATGTTCAGAACACGGAGTTCATGTAATGGAGAAAACAATTAAATATGCTTCCAAGTTATGTATGAAAATTCACATTCGAGAAATGAATAAATCAATTAAAAAAGGTATTATAAATTTAAAAGAAATTCAAAATAAAATAAATTCTACTATCTATATGAAATCAATGTAAATAATTTTTTTGAAATAAGGTCATTTATTTCCCAATTGTCTTTAGTCAAATAAAAAAATTTTTTTTTTAAAATGTAAATAAAATATTTTTGTGAATAAAATATGGTGAAATAATTTTAAATGGTTATCTCTTTTTTTATTTATTTTATAGATGTTTTGTTTTTCATAACAAACGTAGCAAATTTCTTTTTCCAATATAAAATATAGAGTAAAAACATAACGATGTTTTTACTGTATATTTTATTTGAGAATAGGTTTTTTTTTTATTTTTCAAAAGCTAAATATTAACGTGTTATGAAATGCGAATAAAATCGTTAATTACATGTATTAAATATTTTCATATGAAAACGGGACAAAATTTTTTATTCTGTTGTCAGATTAGCTAATTTCATTTTTAAGTAGTCATATTAACGATCCTTGACGTATGAATCTGCGTTTGAATCAATGCTATAAACAAGTCCCATAATTCCATTCTAGTAACACCCCCCAACCGCTTCAAGTAAGTGGCGCTGTAGAGCAGCGACCCTATTTAACGTTAAGCTGTCTCGCTTATTATATACTCGCTTTGAAATACAGTTATCTGTCTGCCAACTTTCGGCTAAATATGACAGCAGATCTACAACAGCGCTATCTATACGCTGTGACGTCATCGCCGCCATGACACTGTTATCCATACAGCTGTTATACCGGTATTTAACTACCTTCATCGTTATCTGGATATTTTTAGCTCAGAATTCAAGTTCTTAGATATCATGTTAAAAAAACTTTTTAGAGGATTCACATTTAACCAGTTTTCTTAGTCAGAATTATATTAGAGAAGCCGAACTTGAACTAAAAGCTTTCCTCGATCTTCATTACAAAAATAAATTTTTTTTTTTTGCGATATCTTTACAGATATCCAAATATAATGAACAGAAAAAATGTTGCAAAATATGCCAGTATAATTTCAGAATTGTGAAATTTATTATTTAACTGAATTATTAAAACTAAAAGCGAATTATTTAAAGATCGGAAGAGCGTCGTGTAGGGAAAGAGTGTAGATCTCGGTGGTCGACCCTAAAGAATAGATAAATTTAGTAGACTGGTTTAATTTAAAACTTAAGTGGATTTGGAAGGTATTTTTATTAATCATTTAATGAAGACAAATTGTCAGCTATGTCCAAATTTAGTATGTTTATATATTTACTTTTCAATAAATGTCAAGAAAATGTTTTTTAATTAGTCGCGAAAATAAAAGCAAAAATAATAATCTAAATTAAGTTATCTCATTTTTATTTTACTCTTGAATATTATGATAAACTTATAACTTTATCATTTATTTGTAAATATTTGAATCTATAAACTTGAATCTATATAGATGTTGAACAAGTACATGCTTTAAAATAACACAATTCTACTAAAAGTCTTTTTTCTTCTATTGTAGCTCTTAAATTTCCATATTATGAAAATCTATATTGTTGATTATATAACATTTTGTGTATAAAAAATATGATAAACTCTATATTCAATATTTTATATAATATTAAACTATATGTTTTATAACAAGAAAATATTATTTAGTTATTTTTCCTACCAAAATATTTTTTGATATTTCATTATACATATCTTCAATTTTATAGTTAAATTTTTATTCAGATTATTCAAAAAAAATTCAAAACCCATTACAGTTATTAATATATTGCATTCTTCATAATATATCAATAACTGTAACTGATATACTGCATTGTAATTATAACTAGGTAGGTTGCCTGGTATTATCCAGACATTATTAACACACAATTTTACCCTGTACAAATATGAGAAATGATATCAATTGTTACGTCATTCGTGACGCCAAATACTGATATATATTTGATATCATCTTTATAGGTTGCCTGGTATTATCCAGACATTATTGACACACAATTTTACCCTGTACAAATATGAGAAAAGATATCAATTGTTACGTCATTCGTGACGCCAAATACTGATATATATTTGATATCATCTTTGTCACATAATAGAGACATCATATATTGATGCTATTTTGCGATTTCACCCATTACGGGACACCATCTTTGGGATCTTATGCCAATCTTAGAATTATTATCCTTCCAATGATCTGTAATTTTGATGACGTTATATTTGGGACCTCATGATCCATTTCAGATTTATTGCACCGGATTTTAATAGTATTCTAAATTTAAAATTTTCCAAAAGAATCCAGCAAGCTATACCTAATTTGAACAAGATAACTAAAGAACACATATGCACTAAAGATTACACTATGTAACAAATTTTTATTAAATTTTTTCCTTTATTAACTTTATTATTTAATTACTAATGCCTCAAAAATATATAAAAAATTTATTATTCCCCAAACTTTGCCTTTGTGATCAGGACAGTGATATTTTGAAATTTACCCATTTTTCAGAATATTCCAGATAAATTTCGTAATACGTAAATTTGGATTAACTTCTGGAACTCTCTAAAACTCTGCAAACCTTCTAAAACTTTCCAGTAATAAATAATAGTATAAATACAGTAGCCTTAAGCCTACCAAGTCAGTTTAGTTTCAGTTGACTAAGTGTATATATATCTGAATCAAAAAACTATTCATTTCTAAATCTTTGTAGTCTTTTTGCATAATTGTAGTATAAATATGCGTTAATTTAATTCTTATGTTTTTATTTGACTTTATGTGAACGAAAACTCACAAGTTCGCCCGTTTTTCATTGGAAATAAGTAAATTTCAAAATATCACTGTCCTGGTCACAAAAGCAAACTTTGTGAGAATGATAGTCATTTTCTATACTTTTTAGGCACAATACAGTGGTGAAACTACAATGCACCTGGATTTCACAATGCGAGGGGCCCAGAATTACAGGGGGCCCAAATCCTCTTTGAATGTAATTTCTTTACCCTTTTTTTAAATTAACAACATAATACAAAAAAATTAAATGCGCCTTGGAAAGAGTGAAACATTCACTGAATCAGAGCAGTGCGGTGGTAGGAGCAGAAGCCAAAAATATGGAAATAAAAGATGTGATTAGAGATTTTGCAAATTTAAAATCCAGAAGGGAGAATTTTAAATTTTAAATATATTTTCTTTTCATAATTTTCAATTGTGTTTTAAATGATGCAATTTTATTCTTTTTTGTTATTTGTAATAAAAATAACTAAATAAAAGTTTGTTTTTTTGTAGTAGGGGTCCGAATAATATTTTGCGGGAGGCCAAAAATTTTAAATTCCGCCATTGTATACAGTATGAGCAATCAAGAAATAACATTTACTACTCAAGAACAAAATTACTATTACATAGTATTAAACACATAATGTCTAATCCTTGAGAAAATTTTGACCCAAGATAGTCTGTGTTATCTGTAAGAAAACATAGTATGCAAAGCTACTTTGCATAATTTAATTTTATGTTCCTGATAGGTCAAATAATGCGGAATTTATAAGGAACAAACAGAAGAGACATTACTTTTATATATGTACATATTAAAAATTAAAAAATAAATAAATAATACAAAATATAAGAAAAGCATGAAAGAAATGAAAACAACATATATTATGTGAAATATAGAAAATAAAAGCATTTAATAAATACAGACGATTTCGCTTAAATGGGACATGTAAGTCATTTTGGCCCAATTAAGCGGCTGCCCCAATTATACGAACTAATAATAAATTCTAAAATAAAATATGTAATACGCAGATAAATAAATAAGTAGATAAAAAAGTAATAATTAGGTACCTATTCTAATGCTTTATTAAAATAGGTGCCAATTATTAGATTTTTAGCGATCTCCTCTGACTTCACCTTCAGCACTGGGCCGTTGATATTCACGACTCGCCCGTTAACTATAGAAATCCATTGATCTAATGATTATTCGACTTCTGAATCCTTTCCATCACTCTTTCTTTTGGATGTTCCTGGAACTTCTTCAGCACTGGGACGTTGATATTCACGACTCGCCCGTTAACTATAGAAATCCATTGAACTAATGATTATTCGACTTCTGAATCCTTTCCATCACTCTTTCTTTTGGATGTTCCTGGTACTCCTCACGCAATTGATTTTTTTTTTTTGTAAGAGATGAGCTATGGTTGATTTTGATGCACCAGTTATATCAGCCAGTCTACGATAGCTTGTATTAAATGGCTGGCTTTTAATTTTATACAGCAAAGCAATTTTATTTGAAATTGCAAAATCATTTCTTAGCATTTTGGCAAAGATTTAAAAATTTTAAATAAAATCGACGTGCAAAATCATTTCTTAGCATCTTGGCAAAGATTTAAAAATTTTAAATAAAATCAACACTGTAAATGATCTTGGTAAAGATTTAAAAATTTTAAATAAAATTGACACTGTAAATGAATATCTCTAGGTACATATAGTAACGGTACACTCTTAATAGTATTAAGCAGATGATGGTTGACATACTTTCGAAAAATCCCTAAAATGTGTCAAAAATTACTAAATTCCTTTTCTGCTGCTGTCCTAATTAAGCGAAAAGTTGTCCCAATCAAGCGTTTAAATTATGTATTAATTTATTAGTTTGGTTTCTGTTCTTTGGGCCCAATTAAACAGCTGACACTATTAACCGGTGGTCCAATTAAGCGGAATCGACTGTATTAATAATTATTTAAATATTTTCCTCCTAATCCCTCAATCCTCTATAATAATTAACCTGTTAAATTGTTTCATGCTTTAGAAAACCTTTTTGAAACTTTTTAATTTTTATTTTTATCATACCTTTTTTATTTTATATCATTAATAATGTCAATTAATTTAACCGTTTGCAGGTAGATGGCAATACGTTTGCAAATTCAGTAACAAATACTATATAACTCGTTAAGATATATTTATAATGAGATTTTTGATTAGTAAAAATAATTTACCTTAATTTAAAGATAAAGAATGACAATTTGAACTTAATAAACCGAGACAAGTAACAACAAATAAATCAATATAACTTATAAAAGTTATAAATAAATGATTATTTAATGAATTATAATTTCTTTTGAATTTAAAATTTTTCATACGTAAAAATCCATTTTAAAGTCTTAAAGAAAAATGGCTTCTGGAATTAAATGAAGTTGATGATAAAATTTAATTAAAATTATCATTCGAAGTTTTATCGAATATCAATACAGTGATGCCTCGCAATTCGTCAGTAATCCATCGCCGAACTAATGTCGAATTGAGGGACAATATTTCCCATATAAGACTATGTAAAATAGATTTATTCTTTATCGGTCGCCATCCCACTCCTCTAACTAATGAGTGAGATGAGAGAGATACACTATATTATTTACTTTATTACATATGTGTTTTACTATTTTATAACAAACTAAATTACAAAATACACTATTTTATACACATCACACAATTTATTACTAAATTACAAAATACACTATTTTATACCACACATAATTTATTAGCCCTTAGATGTTGGAATGAAGTCTTCCAGCAGACTACACAATTTATTATTGGATGTTGGAATGAAGTCTTCCAGCAGACACCTAACAAACTAAATTACAAAATACACTATTTTATACACATCACACAATTTATTTATTGGATGTTGGAATGAAGTCTTCCAGCAGACACCCAACCCATGGATGTTGGAATGAAGTCTTCCAGCAGACACCCTAGCACCCATAATCCGTGTTGCAAAACGTTACCACAGTTGTCCTAGAAACGTCATACTCGAGTTACATTTAAATTGTTCTCCACAGTTGTCCTAGAAATGCCATACTTGAGTTTGGAATGAAGCTATTTTATATACAACACAATTTATTAGCCCTTGGATGTTGGAATGAAGTCTTCCAGCAGAGACTATTTTATACACAACACAATTTATTAGCCCTTGGATGTTAGAATGAAGTCTTCCAGCAGACGCCCTAGCACCCATAATCTTCTCTCTCTATTGCAAAACATTGCCACAGTTGTCTATTTATTAGCCCTTGGATGTTGGAATGAAGTCTTCCAGCAGACATCCTAACCCATAATCTTCTGTCTCTGTTGCAAAACGTTGCTACAGTTGTCCTAGGATCTTCTGTGTTGCAAAACGTTACTACAGTTGTCCTAAAAACGCCATACTCCATGGATGTTGGAATGAAGTCTTCCAGCAGACACCCTAGCACCCATAATCCTCTCTGTTCCAAAACGACAGTTGTCCTAGAAACGCTATACTCGAGTTACATTTTAATTGTTCTACCTTCCTGCATTTTATCTACATATTTTATTCTTCGTCTCTTTGCTCAATTGAGTGTTCTTCTTTCCGGAATTATTCCTCGTCTCTTTGTTCAATTGAATATTCTTCTTTTCGGAATTATTCCTCAGGTTGTCTCTTCGCTCAATCGAGTGTTCTTCTTTTCGAAATTATTCCTGTGGTTAGTTCTCTTTGAACTCATCCTTACAATTCACTCAAAAATAATAATAATTACAAATTTTTTACTTTCTGAAAAATGTAGAATTGAAAATTAACACAAACTACACGGGTAAACACCAAATTAGCCCAAAAAGAACTGACAAATCGCAAATGACATCATACAATTCCATGCACGCGCATGCGCCAACACGCGAAACTCAAATGTCGAATTGCGAAACCGACGAATTGCGGGACGTCGAATTGCGAGGCACCACTGTGTTACTTTTTACGTAGCTTCCAAACGAATGAACAAACTGATGAATCACAAAAGAATAGATGGTTTTATATACAGAATAAAATTAATAATACTTAAATAAATTATAAGATTTCTTGATACAGAATAAAATCTATAAATTCCAAATTGATACATTTTTTATGACAATTAATTTATTTATTATATATTTGGAAGGTTACTTATGTCAGCTATGCATTCATACATCATTTAAAATATAAATAAATTTTGAATATGATGCTTATTGATATCAGGGCCAGATTTTTTTTCCATGAGTTTGGATACAATCATCTATTGCACAGTTACAAATATCTATCTTTTATTATAGCAGAATAAAACATCAACATAGCAAGTTTTACATGACAATTCTTGAAATCAAACAATCAAAATGCAAAATTTGATTATCTTTGCCATTATTATTTCTATTATTTAAATATCCCCGTTATGTCATAACTTATTATAAAGATATTATGCCCATTTGTATTTAAAAAAAAAAAAATCTTAACGGATACAAATAGCAAACGAAATTGAATATAAAAGCTGAAGAATTATGTCATGCATTTACAAGATTATACTTTGTTCTTTGCTACTAATTTCTACAAAAATTAAATTTTCATTTAATTTTTATATTTTTAACGCACTTTTCGAAAAACATCTTAGAAAGACAATGCTTGAAATTGTTTTAATTTTTATAATCTGCATCTTCCGAAATTATTTTCGGAACAAATAAAATGTAAAATTTCCATTTGATCGGCATCTTAAATCAAATTGACAGAAAAATTTCAATTTTAAATATGGTAATAGTTTATTAACTTTCCTAGACCGCGGACCCCCTTCAGTAAATGGACATCGTAAATTTGAATAATTTTCGTTCCCTCATAATTTATTCTTAGCATTAAAGAGTAAATGCTCTTATCTTAGTATTTTTCCCAACCTTTGTGAAACACTGGGAGGGTCCCGATGACCCCCAGGGATCCGAGGACCACAGTTGAAGAACCGCTGTTGTAGACAATATTTATATATACTTTATGCTTTAAATAATAGAGTCTTTATTGTCGGAATTGTTTCAAGATATTTAAAATTTATAATTAACTATTTATCACTGAATTTTTAAATTGGATTAGAATATATTTAATTTACTTGGCTTTTAACAACGTTTTACATTCAGTATTTGAAAAATATCATTATCGTTCTCAGTTTGTAATTTATTCTTAATTTACAATAACACTTAGATATTAGCGAATTAAATGAATACTATATCCATTTTATTAAAATAATCATTTTTTGAATTCTAATTAAAATCATATAGCCATTGTTTAAGAAATACAGTATAATAATCTGGAAACAAATTCTTAAATTTAGAATATAGAAAGTTTGCATATTGTTTAATATTCTTAGATTTAATATCATAATTGCATTACAAATATATATTCAAAAATTATATTGATTTATATATTATAATTAGTGATCTTCTACCAATAAATCTGTACACTATATTAAGTTAAAATGAATTACGTTAAGTCAAAAATTTGACTGTTTTAAATTAATAAAAAATTTAAATGGTTATTATGAAATATTATTCTAAATTCTTTCATAGAAAGTCTCAATAATATAATCAAGATTCCGTGTGAAGTCAATGATTTTCTTGATTTTTTTTATCATCTATCTGATTTTAGAAATCAGATGATGTATGATTATTTATGACATAAGCATTATAATGGTTTGAAAATAATAATAAATAAATAAAATATTTTATTATTTATTATTCGAATATATATCAGCAAAATATTGTTTTAAAGTTCGTAAACCAGTCATCATTGTTTAACTTTCAATTATTTTTCTCTTAGAGCTTACTACAGATCTATTTCAAGAATTAAACAGTGTTTGGAGATTCTAACAACAAACAATTTTAGAATAAAATTTTTTATCTTTTAAAGACTTATAAAATCATTTTAAAATTTAATTTGGTTGTATCGTTTACTTGAAAACTTTTCATATATTTCGAATTAAAATATATATAAAATATTATTTATTTATTTTATGTAAAAAATATACAGCATTTAATTCTTAATTGTTTATATTAAATCTCTGAGAAAATTATTTTTGGCAAAAACCTATCTCCTTGTTTTTGAAAAACAATATTACAAGAATAAACTCACACAAAATATATAATTCTCTAGAGAGTCGTTTCTTCGCCTTTTTCAATCCAAAAACAGTTTCTGTTTATAAAAATACAATATTCGCTTGACTTTCACCTTTCTAATAAATACAGAACTATATTAGGAATTCATTTCAAATAGATATCTTATAATACAAATAATTGTCCGAAAACATATATTTTTTAAGGAAATTAATTTGTAGGGAAATTAAATTGATCTTGTTTTCTATTTCTTTAAGTTATAAATAAAAAATATCATCATTTAAAGAGAGAATAAACATATTTCGGTATGACCGAAATTTAAAAATTAATTATTTTAATTTAAAATGTCTGCATTGTTTTGCCTTTTATAAACTATTTAAATTAATATTTATGTTCACATCATAAATATTTTAAAATAATTTTGTAAAGTTAATTAACTGTAACTGTAGTTTTAATTAAACTGAAATAATAGCTTGCTTATAAATATAGTATGTAATACTTATATAAAAGATATTTATATTGTTTATTAGTGACTTTTTGATAGATGTCAACGACAATATTGCTTACGTGTTAGGCTTGCTAAGACGTCAAAATAGAGAAAAATAGCTTTATTATAAGAAATATATGTTGCTTTAGGTATGAAGATAATAATGAAAACATATTACGATATTTTTGTTGCTATTAAACGCTTATAATTAAACTTATAATTAAGAAATGATCCGTTTTAACTATACCAAACTTTTTATTTTTGAAACGGTTGAGATAAGAATGCGAATTATTGTTGTAATTTTTAAATTTAATTTTAACAATTCTTTCCGAGTAACAACAATTTGAAAGAAACGTATTTTTAGCCTAGAAAAATTCAATTTAATTTTATTACTCTTTTATTCAACTAAACTTTCGGATTAACTTAACAAAAATATTTTAAATTCAATCAAATTGAAAGCCATAAATCGAAGAAAGGAAATCCTTTTTATATTAGAAAGGCATACGACTTTAACTTTTAATTCAAATTTACATCTTTTCATACTATGTAAACGATTAGAAAACTGCCTTTTAATAAAAAACATTCATCTTCTTAACTATAGTTAATAGGCGATAATAATAGTAACAATTATGCTTCCCCTATACAATGATTAGCGATCGCACTTAAAGATAATCCATGTATGTTTGATATTGCAATGGACAGTAATCCTCCAACCAATCTTTCAACTAACCAGATGATTCCTTGGAGAAAAATTTTTCATCTGGGAACCAATTGCTTCACTAGGTTGATGGTCAACACAAGATTTAATCTAGTTTAGGGGGTTCGGAACATCCACGGTATTAGACCTGCTATTCGTTTTCATTTTGAACACCCAGATACAGCTGAATGTGATAAGATTTACTCCACCTCCTCGTATAAACCTATATATAAAGTTGTGTAAGCAACAAGGTTTTCATCCAGAGCAGAGACGGTGAAGAAGCATCGTTGCCTGTTATTCTCATACCTTCGACCATGTTACAACTTAGATATCTATTTGTGATAAGTTTATGCCTTATTTACGTAGACTGGTGTTTTGGTAAGTACTTATTTTCGGATTTACAGCATATATTTTTTTTTGTAATAGTCTCTAAATTTAAAATTTATCCATTGATATTTTATAGTATATTTTTAAAAATAATTATATATAAATATAATTATTTTATTTTTAAATATGCAAATTTTTTGATAATTCGCAAAATTCGTAACGTTGTTAGCATGTATTTCAAATCGTGTACATGATTGAATTTAAATAATAAATTAATATTTTCTTCTTCGTGCTAAATTTTAGGATATGATTTTTACGAAGAATATAAGAGACAAGATTTAGTACCCTTTCCAAGAATTGGAAGATCGGATACTGAATGGAAGGATAGAGAAAAACCAAAGGGTTTGATTCCATTTCCACGAGTGGGCAAAAGACAAGAACTTATACCTTTTCCAAGAGTTGGCAGATCCTTTTATGATCCTTCAGATTTTCTGGACGATTCTGATCTATACGAATCCACTTACTTTTTACTTCCTTATTCGAAACGACTCGTATCTTTAAAACCAAGAATCGGCCGAAAGAAGAGATCAGTAGATTATGATCAAGAAGTAGAAGAATCGAATTGGGAAGATAATTCAGATCGATCAACTCGACAACTAATCCCCGGTCTTCGCTTTGGTAAGAAAAGCGAAGTATGCGGAGATTTGAATAAAAGAAGTCAAATGGGACCACCTCGAATTGGACGACCTGACCCTGAAATTAAGACGAGAGCTCTGACACCACGTATAGGAAGAGCTATGTTAAGGCCAAGAATAGGACGATCCGGTGACAAAAATTAAATATTGTAACTATCATCCAATGAAAATCTTTATTTTATCCTGTTTTGGATAATCTCGAATAATCCTAAAAGAAATAAAAAACATTGTTGAAACATTGATGTAGATATATATATTACGTCTAAAGAGAATAATAAAATGCAATCTTTATATAAAAACAAAATGTTTATTTCAAAAAAATATTTTAAACTAACTAAATAAACGATACAAATGCATGTTTTATTTTTAATAAAATAAAATTTTAATTCAAAATTTAATTGAAAGTACTGCATTACATAATTTACGCGAATATGTATTATATATATATATTTATATACATAAAAATTTTAAATATAGCAATTTTCTAATTTTATCGTATCGTACTTTACCTATATTCGAAAAAATTGCTTAATAAAATGTAATTGCGTAAATATATATGTATTATAAATAGTTAAACTTTAAAAACTAATTTTCTTGATTTAAAATTTGGGACATACTAAAGGTGGGGTATTCATATATTCTCGATAAGATATTATAACTAATTTAACTATTACTAAGATTAATTAAATCTAAATTATGTATAAACAATGTACATTTTCTTTGAAAAAATTTTTTCGCATAGATAAACCGTTTTTGATTCTTCATTCATTGGTAAGTCATAATAATGCAATTCGCGAAATTATCAAAAATAAAGGCGAGATTTTACATTTTCTGTCATCATTTGTCCTTCTGTAAAAGAAAAAATCAGATAGGTATTCATTTCTATATTACAAATTCCAATTTCCATATATATAAAATAATAACTGCTATTAAAATAATATATTCTTACCTATATGTACATTATTCGCTTATATTATGGCCCCCATTGCTTTAAGAGCTACCAAGGCATTTACAGCTTTCTATTTTGTAAAATAAAAAAGGAAGTTATAAAAACTTGATCCCGAATGATCCTGTTGTGGCGACATCTGCTGTCGTGATAATAAAATAACCAATTATTAGATTATCGTACCTGCCACCTTCTTCTAATGACAAATCTCTTTAATCTGCTCTTATCTAATTTTGTTTCTTCTTTCTTCTTATCACGCTTAAAAAATTAAACATTATTGTATATTTTAATTTTTAAAAGTATACATATCTGATTATAACAAATTTCAGAACTTATATGATAATCGAAATTAAATTATCAAAAATTATATTACATTGCAAATCTCGCAATATTGTAATTTAATGATAACACGGGCTTGCAATGGAAAATATTTTCAATATTTCAGCTTGTTTCTAATGTGTTTTTGCAAGTTTTGCTGCTGAATTCGAAAAAAAAAATAAAAAAATTAAAATGTCATACTACAAATAGTTGTTCTATTTGACAATAAATTGTCAAACTTGGCAACTTGGTGACATTTTCGAAAAGTTAAGAAAATGCTAGACTTTTGGATATTACCAGAAATTTCTGAGATTATATTTATTGAGTTGCTAGCCACATCTGTTAGTTGTGAATTCAATTATTACTCACAAGTCAGTTTTGATTTAGTATGGACGCTAATCGTCCAGTGTGATTTTTCTTTCAGTGATTTTAAACTGATTTTGTGTTTCATATCAGCGAAATTGAAATGTATTCTTATGGAACTCCTTTCTTACTCTTTTTATAATTTATTATATTCCAGACTCTTGTTATATTCTGAATACTATAGCAAGTTGTGAATCATGGCTAGCCGTGGTCAACAGTCCAAATAACTTTTGTTACATTTGTGGGGACTTTTTATTAGAAAAATGCATTTTGCCTACTTTGGAATGCAAAGTAGCAAGTCAAGACACGTACTCAACACAAAATTTGTTTTATTTTCTTAGAGGATCTAAGAAGATGGTCTTAAGGAGACTAAGACTTGATCGGGATTTAGATAAAGTTAGTATCAAGTTTTATAGTTTTTGTAAATAAATATATTGAGAACTGGTCATAAAATAATTTTCATGTGGTAATTTTTCGCTACTGATTTTATTCAGTCATTTTTACAACATAAAAATGTCACAGCAAGTTGTGAAAAAGACTCTACGTGATAGAACAAATCTGAAGTCGTTCTTGCATTTAGAACTCCAAATTCCTATAAAACCAGCATACATTTTTAAAAAGTTTTTATGACCATCGATTTTGCAAGCCTATGTAATTAGATATCGAACTTATAATTTTTTTATTTACTCTAGAGAATTAAATTTTAAATATTTCGTTAATATAATTATTAAAAAAATATTTCTTACCCTGAGCCATGGATGTTCGAGACATTGTGTAGCCGACATTCTCTCGCTAGTTAAACCAGAACTGCTATTATTAGTTTATAATTAATAATAATTCCATTATAGAAAAATAATCAAGCAATTTATGTATACATACTCTTTGTCTCGTATTAAAAGTTTGGATATGAAATCTTTAGCTTCGTTAGAAATGTTATCAAAATTTTCGTCGTCGTAATCGTATTCTGCTTTTGTAACATTGGCCATTGTTTCGAGTTCGTTATCTCCCATAAACGGTGATAATCCGGATAATCTAAAATTAACAAATTCTTAAATCATCCGAAGAAAATATTTAATAATATAATTTTTAGAAAGAATAACTTACAATACATAACATATCACTCCAACACTCCACATATCAGTCTCATAACCGATCATATCAAAATTGACAACTTCAGGAGCAACAAATTCTGGAGTGCCAAATAATACTTGTAATTTTTTTCCTGGTTCGAATCTCCTTGCGAAGCCAAAATCGATTAATTTAATTCTGTTGCCTGTTCGAGTTACACATAATATATTTTCTGGCTGGGAAAAAGTTTTATGTACATTTTATAATATTTTATATTACATTTTTAAAATATGAAGTTATATGAATTTTAATAAGATTAGTGTTTTAAATTTGAATCCATGATGCAACTATAAATTCTATCCTATTATGAGAAACATTATAAATATTTTATAGTTAAGATATAACAGTATGATTTAAATAAGGCAATTAATTAGAATTAAAAATTAAATATTTTTAAAGCTTTTATAAGCAAAAACTCAATGAAAAGTATTAGTACGTGTTTCTATGTTCTCAGGAATTTCGACTTTTTTTCAGTTTGTTTGTAAATTATAAAATCATAATATAGATTATAAATAAATGTGGAATTAAACAATACCTATACTTTTTAAAGATTTTATATAAGAATTATTTCTTAACGTTTTATGAAAATAAATTTCTATATCAATTATTTTTTCTTCTTGATATTATAATCAATATTTTGTTATTGCAAAATTAGTGCATTCAAAATAAAAAAAATTTAAAGTATATCGTAAATGCTTTTTTCCCAAAGTGTGTCTCTGTAACCATTAATTTTTTTTTTTTAATTTTCTATAGAAAAATTTGTGTAGTTTATTAATTTTTTTTTAATTTAAAACACTGGTGTCATATTATTTAAACATTTTTCTAAATGTAAACATTCTACTGATAAAGTTTTCAAATAATAATACAATTACTTTCATATCCAGATGAAGTATATTTTTGCTATGCATATATTCTAATCCTTCACAGATTTGTCTAACAAATATACTACACGCTTTTTCTGTCAATACAAAGTCATCGTCAATAATCCTCTCAAACAACTCTCCTCCTTCTATGCTGGAAATATATAAAAAAATAATTTAAATAATTAAATTTGTCTAATTTGGGTAATTTATTTGTTAACTGATAACCTTACAGTTCTAATATTAAACACATTTCTTTTTTTCCGTCGTCGAATGCGTCGTATAATTGTAAAAGTCGAGGATGCTGAAGATACCTCATGATATCTACTTCTCTTTCAACATCTTTACGATCTTCGGATCTGATTGTCTTAATAAATTTGGCAGCTAATTGGCGACCGGTTGACTTTTCTGTACATCTATACACAACTCCAAATTTTCCTCTAAAATTAGTTCCAAATGTTATATAAGTTTTCAAAAACAAGCCCACACATGCAAAATAAGTTTAAATATATTTATTAATATATTTAGAATCTAAATAATAGTCTAAAATTTCAATGTTATTAATAGAATACTAAAAATAAAAATTCGCATTTATTTTTAAAAATAAATTAATCTATTTTTACTATTTAAATTAAATAACATCAGGGATGCATAATTATTGTCAAACAACGTCGTCCATCCAAGGTCAATTGTATATAGTCCATATGCCCGAGGTCAACATTATTTGATGAAAGGGAGAGCCGTGACAAGCCGTTCCCATTTAATTTTTCTAAGAAAATAATGATGATAATTTTCAAATTTTAGTAAGTTTATATACTCAAATATTAGCTTGGATATAACAAATTAATAATATGATATATAAATTAATCACTTAAGTCTTAAGATAATGATTAACTAATATGAAAATTAATCTAGATACATTAAAAGTCGAAAATGTTATTGTTTCTAATAGAAAATATACAATATTAATTGTTTATGCTTTACAACAAATTTTTAAAAGAAGTATAGGATTAAATTATAAGATTTAAAGTTAATTTAGAGAATACCGAATAATATCCGATAGATTCTAGATTGTTTTAAAATATTTATCCCTCTTGAATAAATGACAGAAATTTAATAAATCAAAGAAGTATTTATTGTATGACCTATTAACTATAAGAATGATTTAAAACAATACATAAAAATTTTATACAATATTTAATATAAAAATCAATCATTTTATCTGAAAATTTCTTCATCTTATTTGTTTATCACCCTCTGGAGGAATATCATTGAGACATAGCTTTCAATCACTAAATGCGAATCTGAAAAGAATATTACGAACAAGCCCTGAAGGTCTGTGTAGGTCCACAATGCAGGGAAGAGATGGATGTGGATCCTCGCCAAGGCAATCTCGATTACTTGCAGAGAGAGAGATCCGTAAAGGAACTCCTAATAAAGGACATCCTCAACCTCAAATTCATGGTGATTTCTTTAGTCGCTATTTATAACTCGCGAAGTGAGATGAGTATATTCTTGCCCTTACCCACAGGAATTTGTTCATTTTTAACCTTCCCAATCAAAATAAATTTTCGATGTTTTTGGTATTCAGCTCTATGTTATTAATTGATATTGGGGTTTTTCGAAGTTTATTAATGGACTAATGTGAATGCTTAAATTCTTTTTAAGATTTATTGAAGATATTAGTTTGTACATTATGTTTTGAAAGAATTGGCAAACTTCCATGGGACAGTTTTTGCATTCAGATAATTATAAACATACTCTTGAGACATATATAGCTCTGTTTCTTTGTGGTTAATCGCTGCGTACTGTTCAATTTGAAAAATTAATGGAAATATTAATATTTTTTCAAAAATATATTCATCTTATAAGAAAAATATAATTATGTTATACTGAATAGCAGGGCCGCCGAGAGAAATTTTCCGGCTCCTGACAAGTTTGTGGTCCGGGCCCCATTTAAAAAAGTGCATCATTTTGGTTTAATAAAAAAGCATATAAAACATTAAACATTTATTTAAAGTGTACAGTAAATTCAAAATTCAATGCATTATATACCATGTTATACAGTATATAAAATAGTTAATTTTGGCATGATTACTTTGGGTGGTAGACAGTGCGTTCTGGCGGTGGCTGCTAACTATCAGACACGTCGGACCCTTTTCGATGATGGGCCCGTGACAAAAGACTCAGATGTCATCACCTCTCGGCGGCCCTGCTGAAATAGTAAATAATACCCAACAAGACTGCTCTTAAAAACTAATAAGTAAGTACAGTAAGCCCTACTGAAAATAAACATCCGAAATTTATTATTTAATATTCAGTTACATTTAATGAATGAATAATTCCTGAAAATGGAATATAGAGAAGTTTTATTTTATTTCTAATTATTTTCATGAATATCTTATAAGAAAATTTATAAATAATTTTATTCTAATAAAAGTAAATATTTAAAAAGCCTCATTCAAGAGTTTCAAATATAATAAAATCAATTCACGTATTTGATGCAAATGAAAAATTCAATGAAAATTAAGTTTGGAATTTTGGCAGTTGTATTTGGGATAATGACAATTATTTTAACTAAAGGTTTGATTATACTTGATTTCCCCGAAAAAAAAAAAAAAAAAAAAATTTACTTTCGAGAAGAAAACGCGGCAATTTTTATTAATTATTACAATTTCGAATAAATTACATAATTTGCCAATTCTTGAGCTCATTGAATATTCATCATAATTTAAGCTATAGAAAGCATTATTAAAAGTATAAAATTTCAAATATTAACTGTATTGTTTAGAATACAGTGGTACCTCGATATACGTTCTTAATCCGTTCCAGATCCTTGGACTTCTACTAAACAGGACGCATACCAAACGAATTTTTCCCACAAGAAATAAAGGGAAAATGATTAATCCGTTCCCATGGAAAAAATCCTATTATTATTGGCATATTATACATTGATGGGGTTGTATAAAATAATTTGAACACTGTTTAATGCTAAAATACATAAATACAAAGCAATTACAGTAGATGAAATAAATGAAATTTTAACTTCACTACCATGCTGAGAAGAGTCGAGTGCCCGTTAGGATGATGCTGAGAAAAGAGGAGGAGATGTTATTGTTTGGAAGGAGACTCCGTTTCCAATAAAACTTCAGGAATCTGAAATTCTGGTGTTCTTTTTTCTTTTTCTATTTTCTATTTCTCTATTTGACCTTGTTGAGGCTCACCAGGTTTGACTTTTGCTAAAAATCTGTCCAAAGAACTTTGCTTCTGCCTTCTCCTCAGGATGTTTCGGAAATATGACATTGTCTAATCATTCCAGACAATGCTATTATGACTTGTTTAGGCTTTGCTGGGGTGGTGCTTCTCTGCAAGTTTTATATAAGAAATATGTTTTTTTAAGAGAACACACAACAGACTCATACAAGTTCTAGCACGCGAGTCGGTGGTATTCTGCAAGTTTTATATAAGAAATATGTTTTTTTAAGATAACACACAACAGACTCATACAAGTTCTAGCACGCGAGTCGGTGGTATTCCAAACAAAGGTCGTATACCAAGCAAAATTTTTCGTATCCAAACAGGATGTATACCAAGTTGGACTTATTCCAAAGCGGACGTATACCGAGGTACCACTGTAGGCCTATAGTGATTAATCCGCTAGTAAAATATCGTTATAAAAACAGAAAAATGGAAGATAACTTTTATGATAAGTTAATTTACGTTTCTCAAATTTTCTCATAACTGATTTTATTAATAAATATTATTCGATTTTCTTGATTAACATTGTGAAAATTCATCAGTCGGATGTTCAAATACAAATTTTTAAAAACATAAATGAAATTTGAAATTAGATTTTAATAATTACAGTGAAGATACGCAAATTGAAAAGTTAAAGTATTTGTGATTATTCCATACAAATCAGTAATAGATATTATGAGAGAATGTTTGAAGCTGAATTTGCATTTATAACTAAATCTAATGACTCAATCTACTTTTTTGAAAAACATTTTAAGTTATATTAATATAAAAATTTCAATTTTAATCATTCTTTTTAAAAATAACGTCTAAAATATTAAAAGATAATATTAAATTCCTTTAAAATAATAATACTTCTGTTTATTAGGTAAAAACTTACTTTCCCAATTCTTCATGTAAGGAATATTCACTTTTTACATCGCTTCCTTTTTTAACTGTTACATTTTTAGGTTCAAAAGGCGGTTCCAATTCTGTAAAAAATCGAAAAATATTTCGTTTATATATTGGCCAAATATATAATATAAAAAATATAAATTATATATATTGATATAATATAAAAAATATAAATTAAGAAAGTTTGGAAACCACTGGTTTAGAATACAAATATTTTTCTTTACATTACATTTTTATAATACAATTTTAATTCTATATATATTATAGTGCATAGTTACTTAAAAAAGTAGAAAAACTTCTTATTGTTAGGAAGCGGCCTGGGCTGCTCAATCTTTACAGGCCCCGGGAATTTGTCCTGACTTACCCCATCTAGCGCCACAGACTATCAATATAAGAATATTTTTGTCAACATTGGATTAGATATAGAAACACTTTCACTTCTGCAATGGCAAAATCATTCATATAAAACTTTTTACTACAGCCACAACGTAAGCCATTTTTCTCAAAAGTCTAATAAACATAAGTACTTAATAAGCAGTCCAGAAGTAATCAACTTAAAATAAAACTTTAATAAGAAACGTTTTCGACCATATACGGTCCTCATCAGCTTTTTTACATAAATATAACTTATAGAACAATCAACAGTTACAATAAACATCGTCGTTCTAGAACATAGAACAAAATTCAAAAACTTTTAAAGATCAAAAGATAATTTTACAATAAATAAACAAGCTAAAGAATATATTAAAACATAGGAGAAAATTTTAAGCACAAAAAACATAAAAATATTTAACATTCTAAGCTAAATGATATTACTAAGTTATATTCTTTTCTTACATATCTCCATTCTCTTTATACTGTACCTGCTCATTCAACGCAAACCTCCAGGCTTTCGAAATAGAAATAGATTGCTTCTCATTGATAATACTACCCTTCTCACTTCCTCTAAATATCTGCAATTGCTCTGCAATAAATAAATCCTTTAGATCATGTAGTTGCTTAACTACTTTAGCATCTTGCCATCTTATTTCAACATTATGCTCGTACGCCCTTCTCGCTAAAGCTGTTGACATAACTCTTTTTTTAACATCTCTTTGATGTTCTATTAATCTATCACTCAGATTCCTCGCTGTTGCACCGACATAAACTTTCTCTTGCTGCTTATCTAAATTCGTTAGAGGTATTTCATAAATACCTGTACCTTCTTCTTTTGCATACTCACCTTTGACATTCTTTAGCAAATTAAAAATTGTACTCGGTCTCTTATAAGCAGGCTTCTTTTTATTTAGCTTCAATAATTTTTGAACTGTTTTAAAGCTCCTTAGGGCGTCTGGAACCACTTCAAACTCTTTTTCTATTTGCATATTATTACCTTATCCAACATCCGTTTCCTGTTCTTGAGGAGCACTATTTCTACGTTCTTGTTTACGTAGAGCTTCTCTATAAATATTCTCTATAAGCTTTCTACCATGACCATGCTTCCTCGCAATCTCTAAAATCGTTCCCATTTCTTCTTCAAACAAAACTTGAGTGCTACAGTGCATTATAGCCTTAGCTATATACGATCTAAGGGCAGCTTTTTTGTAACTCCAACGGTCATTTGACCAGCGTGGGATTATTACAGGAGTATTAGATGGCTTTCTATATACCGAGGTCTCGAGTGAACGGTCTTTTAGTACTAGTTGTACATCAAGAAAGTGCATCCTTTCTTTGCTTTTTTCTTCTAACATGAGCTTTAGACCATAGCTAGGAATACTGAAGAGTTCTTCTAGCTCTTCTGACTTGTCTTCTTTCTTCCAGATAACGAAAATATCGTCTACATACCTTGAATACAGGCTGGTCTCACTGATGATATTAAGTAAGCAGGTTTCCTCTAAAGATCTTAAGACCAACTCCACTAGCACTCCCGCAAGCAGGCTCCTGATCAGTACTCCTCTGACTTGTTTATAAAAGCAATTCTTGAATCTAAAAAATGAGTTGTAACATAAAATATTGGCCAAATCTGTACAGAGGGCTGGGCTAGAAGCTTGATCATGGAGGTTTGCCAATAAAAATCGATATAAACATAGACAAGTCGGTGCGATGTTTAGCGATGGATAAAATTTTTCAAAATCAAATCTCGTTAAGATCTGGTCTTCTTCTATTTCTAGATTCTTCAGTTTCTGAATAAAATTTACAGGAGAATCAACTATGTACAGATATTCTCTCAATCTAAAGTTAATCCATCCTGCTAAGGCCTTCTCTAGATTGTACAATGGAGACTAGCATTTTTCAACAATCGGTCGGAAGGCTAGTGGTGTTTTATGACAGTTGAAAAATTATTGAAGCTAAATAAGAAGAAGCCTGCTTATAAGAGACCGAGTACAATTTTTAATTTGCTAAAGAATGTCAAAGGTGAGTATGCAAAAGAAGAAGGTATGGGTATTTATGAAATACTTCTAACGAATTTAGATAAGCAGCAAGAGAAAGTTTACGTCGGTGCGATGGCGAGGAATCTGAGTGATAGATTAACAGACAATCAAAGAGATATTAAAAAAGGAGTTATGTCAACAGCTTTAGCGAGAAGGGCATAAGAGCATAATGTTGAAATAAGATGGCAAGATGCTAAAGTAGTTGAGCAAGTACATGATCTAAAGGATTTATTTATTGCGGAGCAATTGCAGATATTTAGAGGAAGTGAGAAGGGTAGCATTATCAATGAGAAGCAATCTATTTCTATTTCGAAAGCCTGGAGGTTTGCGTTGAATGAGCAGGTACAGTATAAAGAGAATGGAGATATGTAAGAAAAGAATATAACTTAGTAATATCATTTAGCTTAGAATGTTAAATATTTTTATGTTTTTTGTGCTTAAAATTTTCTCCTATGTTTTAATATATTCTTTAGCTTGTTTATTGTAAAATTATCTTTTGATTTTTAAACTTTTTGAATTTTGTTCTATGTTCTAGAACGACAATGTTTTTATAACTGTTGATTGTTGTATAAGTTATATTTATGTAAAAAAGCTGATGAGGACCGTATATGGTCGAAAACGTTTCTTATTAAAGTTTTATTTTAAGCTGATTACTTCTGGACTGCTTATTAAGTGCTTATGTTTATTAGACTTTTGAGTTAATACCTTTTTAGAGCAGTTTCTTTTGTGTTTTTATTCTAAAACATTTTTCATTTGTCATGATTGCCTGATTGGGATAGCCTTAAAATGCTATTTTATTAGACGTTAAAATAACATCAGATCTTAGTAATAGGAATAAATTTTATAGTGATACTTCAGCACTGATATAATTGGGCAGAATATTCAGGATACAACCGATTCACCATATGTGGAATGTGGATAAGTGGTAGTATTGAACATCGATGTTTTGATATCGATGTTTTTTTCTGTTTATGTAGTAGAATTGACGTTTGGGTTAAGTAATATTACATAATATTTTATAAATGAAAATTTTTTTATAATTGGTGACGATTTTATGTAATTTTTTAGTTTTGCATTAGGAAAATCAAACAATCCATCTGGCAATATTGATTCAGTGCTTACATTTGTCAAGTGAGATACTTTATTATTGTCATTTAATTAATATTCAAAACACCTACAGTTTCTTTTTTTATTTCAAAGTATTTATATCTTTGTGGCAATAAGCAATAAGCAAACAGAAATTTTGCTTATTGACAACTGATTGTCAAGCTATTGTAACTCTTCTTCTGGATGTCTGTATAGACAGACATCCAGAAGAAGAGTTACAATAGCTTGACTGTCCATTTCATTTTATAGAATATTTTTATGAATGAGGAAAATTTAGATGAGGAAAATAATTTATGCATTGTAGCATTGGATGTTTTTATATTGAAAGAACAGTACCTTATCGAGTATCTAGCTAATAAACTAAAGCAGTTGATAAAATACTGGGAAATAGATGAAGAATATGTCAATGCAGCTGTTACTGACAATGCACGAAAAAAAACATCAATGTTTTCTAACATCGATGTTACGTTTCGATGGTTTTATCGATGTTAAACATCGATGTTTTTCTATCGATGTTCAACACTAATAAGTGGTACTAGGGCCTGGGATAGGAGAATTGATGAAATTTAAATAACAAATAAAAATGGTTTATTGAGACAATGTTAATAAAAAACATGGAAATGAATAAAAAATACAATTAGTCTTTAATAATAAGTTTATCAAATTTGACTAATTACTAAAACTAGATAGCCAATTATTAATGTACATAAATGAAATAGACTTAATAGGAATTAAAATGAGATAAGTATAAGTTCAATTGAAACTTTATATAAAAAGTTCCAGAAGTAACAGCACCTTTGAGCAGACCAAAATATATACTATAAGCTATTGTAACTCTTCTTCTGGATGTCTGTATGGACAGACATCCAGAAGAAGAGTTACAATAGCTTCTAAACCTCGTCTGAGCCGCGTCTGCTAAGACGCTTGGTTTATGCGATGCAAATTTTATAAAACCGTGGTTCAGACTGCGGCTGAGGTCTAGAACTCGTTTAAACAATCGGCCCTCTGTGTCTGTACCCTCCTTTTTTCATAAAAACTTGGTATGCCCCCTTCATTCCATAACAGTCTAATTTTATAAATACTTTGTACTTACAGTTTAATACTACAAAACAATTTACCATATTCTATATAAATAAAGTTCTTATACATAAAAATATATATATTTATTATAGTATGATAATTTTTAATACAATCAAACAAGTCTTACAAAAAAACGTAAAATAGAACATATGTTTAAATGCAGCATAATGTTTAATGCAATGGATGGGCTTGTTTTTAGCACAAATTCTCTCAAATCAGATGTCATGGAAGATATTACTACTCACAATTCTTTTTCAATCACTAAACAAGATAGTTATTTTGTCTTTAAAACAACTACAGCAGAAAGTTTCTGGGTACATTAATATTTGTACTGTATTTATAACCCTTCTGCTGACTAGTTTCTTCTTGACATCAATTTGAATTTATTTTTTATTTGTTTGTCTCAAAAATGTTATTTTTGTTAATTCTTCCATGCCTCCCTTGGAATAGACTCGTGACCTCCTAGTAGGGTGTGCCCCACAGTTTGTAAAACACTGTTCTAAATAGTTAAAATAAGAATTAATTATGTTAATTAGACATAAGCATTTCATTTAAACAGAGAAGGAGCTGACAGACCAACAGGGCCCATAATTTTTTTTAGAGGAATGGGATATATACAGTTAAATATGTTTATAACAAAATGACTGGGATCAGAAAATTTTTTCATTATAACAGATGTGAGAAGAAAAATTTTTAAAAACATTGGGGACATTTCTCAAAGTTAGTTCCATGAGCCTATGACATTATTTGGGTTTGGCCCATTGAACCCCATCCTTCAACCATCTGGTTGAATCCATCATGGATGTTGGCCAGCCTGTGATGAGCTATTAAGTAGCCGCCACCAGATATAGTATATCCCTTATAGGATATAGTGGCTTAACCTACCTAATCTAACCTAATCTATGATGTTATTCTTTGAAAAAATCAATATTTTAAAGATTTTCTTCAAAAATATAATTAAAAAATAAAATTCGTCAAACCTCAATTTCCTCAAATTGCATATACAGTAGTATACTTTTTAAACAGAATTTAAAGTGAATAAAATTTTAAATAACTTATGTATAAATATATGTAGTGTGTATGGTTTTGATATCTTACAGAGATAAAAGAAAAAAAATATATATAT